>PVJH01015650.1:50000-52797 GCA_004026705.1 Nesogale talazaci | reverse complement strand
AGCGGATCTCGATGTCCATCTGCACGCGGCAGTGATAAAGTGGCACATCATTTCTGCTGCAGGGACACCAGCGAAAGCCAGCAAAAGCGGTCTCCTATAAGACCCGGCATCTCGTCAGACAAAAACATCCAGGTTTTAAATAAAAGATCATCTGTCATACCAAAAACCAGGGAGATTCCAAACTGCATGAAAAATACAACGAACAGATGCCAACCCAGGGATGACAGTGATGTGACACTTACCCGACAAGAGGTGTAAAGCAGCCCTGACAAAAAATGCTTCCACAGGCCATTATAAACAAGTAAAAGGCAAATGTTTAGAGAATGACGAGGGCAACAAATGTACAAATGTGCTCGACACAGTGGATGGATGTATGGATTGTGATCAGAGTTGAATTAGCCCCCAATAAAATGATTTTTTAAAAAAAATCTGGAGACACAGTTAACAGAGTGCTGTATAGGATTGACTGAAGAGACAGTTTCAAATGCATCATCTAATATCCCACCTTAAGAAGCTAGAAAAGAACAAAAGAAAGTCACAGCAGCCTAGAAAGGAAAGAGTAGAGAAAAGAAATAAACAGAATTGAAAACAAAAATAGAGAAAACTTAACCAAAGAGGAAGCCAGATGTTTGGAACGATCAATACAATTGACAAGGCTTTTGCCAGACCTAGCACAGAAAAAGAAGAAAACACAAACTACCAGCATCCAGACGGAAACAGGGTGCAGCATCAAAGTCCCCATGGGAATCAGTTACTGAGAAGGAGCATGTTGGAAGTAGCTGCACACAGAGGAACCTGGCACCTTGGGCTGCTCCCTTCTAAGCTGGTCCTACTCACTAAGAAAACGAAGTTTGTAACTTAACAAGTCCTTAAAACAAGGAAGGAAATCTCCAGATTTAAATCATCTAATTGGAGAAATCTACTAAATGTTTAAGAAGTCATTCCCAACTCGACACAATCTCAGAAAATAAAAAAGTTCTCACAGCTCTGCTCAGTTCCTGAAACTAATATTACCCTGGCACCAAATCAGAAAAAAGCAGTAGACAATGTCCATACAGACTAGTATCTCTCACAAACACAGATGCCAACACCCTTAACAAGCTATAAGCAAGTAGAACTCAGCAATAGATAAAAAGGAAAAACTCAGTCCAAAGATACAAAGCTAGTTCAAGATTGTCAAATAAATCAATAAAACCCACCATACTAAAAGGGAAAAATGGGTGATTTTATCAATTTATCAAAACAGAAAAACCAGGACACAACTCAACACTCATTTATTAGAGAAGCTCTCAGAGAAATCAGAATAGCAGCTGAAGATTAAAGAAAGTCATTTAAGTTCCCATCTCCACTCTGCCTCCGACTCCAAAATTAAAGATCATCTACCAAAAAACCTATAGCACATCATAATCAATAGTGAAACACTGAAGGTTTTGTCCCCAAAAGCTCAAAAGCAGGCAAGGACAACTGCTCTCGCCAATCTTACTGAACACAGTGCTAGAGGTTCGGGACAAAATATACAAATCAAGAATAAATAAATATATTGTCCTTATGTATATATGGCATGGCTGTCTGTACAGAAAACTTCAAAGATACTACACACCCACCGGCACATAAAAGTCTTAGAATAAGTGAGTTCAGAAAGATAATGGAATTCAAGATTAACATGCAAATCTCAAATGTAACTCTACATTATTGCACTGAACACTGGATGTGAAAAATTTTAAATGTAACACCATGCACAATCACTCAAAAAGACGAATCCTTAGGTATTCATCTAACAAGGTTAGAAAGGTTCAAGACTGCTGGAAACGCAACAACACGAATGCATGAAACCAAAGACCAAGAAAATGGCGAGCCCTGAGAACTACAAATGTCGCAGACTGAGGCATGGGAAAGCATTCCAAAAGCCCAGCCTAATTTTTTTTTTTAAGGTACAGACAAGATTACTCTAAAACTGAAAAGGAGAAACAAAGGAGCTTAAACTATTTTGAAAGAAGTGGAAGAGGCTGAGCCCCGGTGGCGTAGTGGTTGTGCGCGGGACTGCGGCCCACTGGGTTGGAGGTTCAAATCCAGCAGCAAGGCTGGGCCTCCTACTCCCACCACCAGAGGGCAGTGATGCCCCCAAAACAAACAAACAAACAAACAAAAAGAAGTGGAAGAAATCACCCTCCAAACCAGCTAGCAAAACTTACTCTACAGTTACAGTAACCAGGGCTGTGGTGGGGTGAAGTGAGAGTCACACACATCAATGTGAGGGGGCTTCAAAACAATGATGGAAAGTCGCGCCCCCCCCCCTTATTTTTTGATACTCCTCTGGTGGTGATATAAGACAAGGGGTCAAAGCTGCCAGGGGCTAACTGAAAGGGTGGCAGTTTGACCCCACAGCCACAACACGGGCGAAAGCAGCAGCAGTCTGTCTCTGCACAGATTGACAGTCTAGGGAGAAAGCCCACTGTGCCCCACAGGGCCTTTATTCTGAATAACCGGTCACTTTAACTACAGTGGGCTTGGGTTAGGTAGGTTTAATAGAATGTCCTTGATGTTCAGGAAATTTATCTCAAAGTGTTTGGGAATACAGAGGGAAGACATATTTAATCTACTCGTAAGAGATCAGAAAAAATAATGAGCTTTTGTATGTTTGTGTATGTACAAATCAAATTTGTTGGCAATGAGTTGATTCTAATGTGTTTTAAGAGTAGAGATGCTCCCTAGGGCTTTCCTACTTACAGAATGTTTTTGCATAGTCAATAAAACTCAAGTACAGTAGGACCCTGGACCTCAATGCTAATCCGTTCGA
>PVJH01015650.1:0-45000 GCA_004026705.1 Nesogale talazaci | reverse complement strand
CGGCCCATCTGAAAGTGTCCATGTTTTCCTGATCCGAGTATCTAGAAATGTAGTGTTTAGACCATTTAGACACAGAGGCTCCCAAGAGTTCATCAGAAAATCCCTTGAGCTTTTCATTCCATTTTTACAAGACCTTTTCGGAGAGCTTCTATTGTTTTAATGTAATAGCATTTACACCAACTCCTCACTTATCGATGATCCTGTTACCCAACATTTCAAATTTACAGCAATGTTGGGAAATTGCTCAGGGGGCATCTCTGATGGTCTAGGCCCCACATAGGCCACAGTGAATGATGCACCGGAGACCCTGACAGGTAACAACTAGCCACATGAGGGACGGTACTCTACCAACACAGACGACTTACGGCTTCCATTTGTGCCATCTCAGTCTGGTCCACCAGCAGGGCAAGGTGTGGGGGTGACAGCGGAAGGGCACCAGTAGGCAGAGGGAGGCCAGGCAAGAGTCCGAAGGTGCCAGGAAGGTGGGGAGGGGGAGGGAAGGAAAGGAAAGGGAGAGAACAGAAGGGAGACTTGGAGGGCGGCAGGGTGGACAGAAGACACGTGGGGCTCCTATCCAGGGCAGGCAGTGGGCAGCAGCTCACAGAGGACAGCCGCTGATCACCATCCTGGCTCACAATGATGGGGACGTGGGAGGGAAGGCAGCGTGGCGAAGGGATGCCCGCTGCCTACTGCCCCACCCTGAGATACATCGGACGTAAGGGGAAGGCAGGCTAAAGCCCCTGACTTTCATATATGCTGATTTCATATCATGGCATGGCCACTGGAACCTCTTCTTCCATAAGTGAGGAATGAGTGGGTGTTGCCTTAAAAAAACACAATATGTTGTCGGCCAACTTTCAAAGAGAAACACTATCACAGATGATGTTACCTGGCCAAAAAAAAAAGAAAAGAAAAGAAAGTTGGGTAGAATCATTTACCCAAATAGGGGACACCTAAACACTAGGTGACTGATAGGTTATTAATACGCGCTTGTCCATCTCAATTCTTACAGAGATAAAATGCACCTTTCAAAAACTTAGGAATAAGAGCCTAACAGCAAAGATGGCTGCAACAGAGAATCCTCTGACCTGTCTGCTACAAAGTAAGCATAACACAACTGGTTACCAGCAAGAGACGCAAACCAAGGCTCTCAGATAATGCAGCTCTGCTGGCCGCTCAGCTGGCAAGGTCTCCTGCCAAGTCAGCCCCTCTCTGTAACAACCGGCCCGGCAACTGCACTTACACCGTGCTTCTCACAAGGGTTCTCTCTATCTGAAAACAGTACCTTGATCCTTTTGTGGCGATGGCTTTGCTTTATCAGGTACGGATGAATTCGAATAAACTACAGCACCAGGTACTGGTCCTAAAGAAAGTGTGTGGTTCGAGACGTCATTTAACGAAGACACAGCAGCCCAGCTGGCGGAGCCGGCATCCATGTCTCCAGGTGAGACAGCTTCAGAGCTGCCGGGCTGGCTCTGATAGGTCGGTGGGTCTGAAGACTCAGAAGCTTTGTCAACTATGGTCATTGTTCAACTCTGTAAAAGAAGAATAGCAGACAATGGTTTCTTAAGAAAAGCAAGTATAAGGGGAAGGTGGGGTAGAAAGGGGGAACCAATCGCAATGATCCACATATAACCCCTTCCCAGGCGGATAGACAACAGAAAAGTGGGTCATGGGAGACACCGGTCAGTATAAGACATGGAAAAAAAATTGGTAACATATCGGGGGAGGGGGGGAGGGAAGGAATGAAGGAGGAGTTGATACCAAGGGTTCAAGTAAAAAGATTATATTTTGAAAATGAAGGCTAAAAAACTAATAAATAAATTTAACACATTTAAAAGTAAATTTTAAAAAAGAAAATGATGGCAGCAAACGTACAAATGTGCTTGATACAACGGATGTAGGTATGGACTGTTACTAGAGCTGTATGAGCCCCCAGTAAAGTGATTTTTTTAAAAGTCAAATTAATAAAAAAAGTTGTTGCTTTTACCACAGGGTGTTGGGAAATACATAATATTTCTAAATATAATAACACAAGTTTTTTTTTAGCGATTTGGCTATGGTTTCTTTGGGACGCTTAGCATTATACTAACCTGGAATGTGCAGACAACTTTTATCTTAAACATTTCAAAGGAGTACTTGATTAGAAGACCCTCTCTAATCAATCCATCAATTTCCAGTTCTATATAGCGACTAATCATGCTTGGTTTCATTCCGTTCTGCTCTCCAGTCCTCAAACTATACCATTACTCAGACAGGCACATTTGATTAAATTTTCTATCTGAATATGAGTCCTCAGGAAAACATCTCAAGTCACAGAGAAAAATCTAGCTTGATTTTGAAGTCCAAAATGACAGTGTGTCATGGGCTGTACATTTTAAAATATCCCATTTCTGGAGAGGCTTGCTTTTTAAGCAAATGATTTTGGGGGCAGAGACTCTTTAATACAGGTATGTATAACGTGGTACACAATGTCCACATGCTGTCACTGACACCACACTTGAGCACAAAGACGTGCTTTTAAAGATGCTCATTTTCTCTGTTGGATCTCACTTTTAAATCTCAAGGTGACCGCTCAGCAAGCATTTCTTATATGCTGTCTATTCCTGAACTTGCTTAATTTACACAACGAATGCAGACAAGATCAGAAAGAACCCACAGGATCCATTTACACACAAACATTTACGAGGCCTATAAAATGAAGCAACGGTAGCCCAGACTTGTCAGCGGCTGGGGCGAGGCACCAGCTCCAACTTTCCCGCCCAGCTTCCCTGGGAGTGACACCACCTAGTTAACAGAGTGCTTTCAGGAATGTTCCCGAAGCTGTCCAATAGCAGCTAGTACTGAAAAACAGAATACACACACACACACACCCCAACCCGGCATACAAATCCAGATCTGCCACCCCTGACTTTTCAGGAGTGCCCCGGCCACCTAACCCCTCCCTTGCCTTGGCAACAACTGCGGACCCGGTTACCGCCCCACACACGCCCCATTAGTTCCCACCATGTGGAGCCCCTTGTACTCTCGGCCGCTCTCTCCCACTTCTCCCCAGCATGCACTTCCACCAGGAAGTGAGCACGTGAACTCCTTGGCAAGTGAGCGCCCCGACCCAATAACCCTGAAAGACGGGGTTCGAGACCCTTCCCAAATGACCGCTGCTTCTCACAGCAGCTAGCTCGCCAGTACTTTGCCCAGCCCGGGCCAGCTGACTCTCCTTGCTGTTCTGATGTCTCTCTTCTGACCTGGCCAGCAGGTGGCTCTCACCCGCGCCACAAATGAATGAGCACCTTTTGGAGGCCAGCACAACTAACATTTGCTTGCAGCACCAACTTTGGTGAATGGTTATATAAATCGATACACAGAATCTCATTCAATGCTTACAAAAATCCAACGGAGAAATAAGAGCCTTTAAAAAGAATTTTTCAAAAAAATATATCTTCATAAAGCACCCATGTACTTTCCATGCCAATGAACAACTATTAAGGTGCACTGGCTGTTCACAGGTGTGTGAATGTGTGTGTGTATTTAAAATGATGCGATATTGTCTGTACTTTAAAATTAAAATGATCATGCAAAAGAGAGCACAACCTTGAAAAACCAATTTTGGAATCATACATGGAAAAAACCCGTTGATATTAATTAAGATTGTAATCAATAGGAGGGAAACTGAGTAAAAATTTCAAGTCAATCTCAGGTACGGGAGCCCCATTCAGGGAGAAGGCATGAATTATACTATACTGTCTGGGAGAAGTCTGCACTTTTCCCATTTCAATTCAAAGAAAACTGGGGGGGGGGGCAGGGATAAATAAAAGGAGAGGAAATGAAGGAAAAGAAAGAAGATGAAAACAGAAACAGTAATTTCTAAAAAGCTAAATGAGCCTTATTTACAGTAAATTTTAAACACCTTAATTTCCCCAGAGTGAACACCCCTGTAAAAGAACTATGAACAAACGACCACATAAAATCATTTTACTTGTTCCAATTACTGTTTGTTGTTGTTGGGGAGAGACTCTTAAATGTGTATATATAAACAAACAAAAATGTGTGTATATATGTAGAGAGAGAGAGGAAAGTATCAAATTCTGCTATCTATAAATAAACATAGCACTGTAGTTTGGGGAAGAACAACAAAGCCCACACATTCTTCATTTTATGAATTCAGTCAATAAATTCTTAGCCTAAAACCCTCAAGTATCACACTAAACTCCACTTGTCACAGAAATAACCTTTCTAGCAGCCAAGTAGTGATGCGTGGCACATAGAAATCCTATAACCTTTGCTCATACAGCTTTAAACGTCACTGTCATCAATATCGAGTCTTTTAAGCAACGACTTCAAAGAAAACTTTAAAAAATCTGATGGCTAACAAAAGCATGTTTTAAAAACATGAGCATGGATCATAGATTCCATGTGTGCAGAAAAGAGACAAATCCACTCGGCAAAACCTCCTTTGCCTGATGCACAATGGTTCATTGAAAAGACGGAAAATACCCAGCCCCTTGTGCTTCACCCTTGCAATAACCTTAGTACTGACTGGCATTATTCTATTTCCACAAGGAAGAAAGGGAGCGATACATAGACACAACTAAGGAAAACCATGTGGCACTTCATATACATCGAGGTAGTAACATCAAGAGGGGCAAAAAGAAACTGTTACTCTCGTTTCCCTGTAAACAATGTAACCCGCCTTCTTGTAGTAGTTCCCTCTTCAGAGACACACACGCCCTCTCAGAAGCCCCAACCTTGATTTTCATTCCACTGCAGCCCATGAAACAGCTAGCCTTGCCGCTTTACAAGCCAAATACTGGAAACTTGGTTCAATGACATCGAAGAGAAAGCGAAACTGACCCCCAGCAAAAACAAACGCGTGAAACTGGCTGTTCAAACCCCTAGGTTTTTTTGAATGAATAATTCGGTAAAACGAAGAGCTGAGTTATGTTTTAACATGTTCAACTCTTGGGGAGGGTGACGTGACTGGGCAAAACTGCCGAAGAACCTACGCTTCTCTTCCTCCCTGGGGCTGAGGCGGACAGGGGGCTCACTCGTGGGTTTTCTACCACTTTCAAAAACAGCTTTGCCCACAGGCGAGGTAAGGCACCTGCATATGAAAGCGCGATTCACCAGGCGGGGAAAGTCACCCCAACGGCCAGCCTCTTGGCGAGTTTCAAGTCCTTGACTATCAAACTTCGGGCCCGTCCCACGCCTCGCCCCCTGCCCATGGCCCGGGTCACCGAGCTGCTCGGGCTCCGCGGAGAAAGAACCCGGCGGAGACCCGCACGCCTGGGGCCGCGCCGCCAGCTCGGGCTCGCCCCGGAGCCTCCCGCGGCGCCCGCCCGGGTGCCCGCTGCCCGGCCCGCGCGGGCGCAGAGCGGCCAGGTGCACGCGAGGGCCGGGGCGCCCAGGTGGGAAAGTTTACCTCTCCGGGGGCTGCAGTGAGGGCGGGGGGGGGTGGCGGGGAGGCGAGCCCGCAGCTCCGGGGGTCGCCGGGGCTCCGGGGTGGCACCACGCGGGGGTCGCCGGGCCCCGCCGGGGACGCTGGCCACCCCGGGCCACCGGCCGGCACACGCCCACCCGGCCGATGCCCCGACCCCGCCGCCCACCCCGGCCCACGGGGCGAGGGGGCGGGCTCGGGCCGGGTGGGGTGGGAAAGCAGTGTCCATGGCAACCGAGGGGGTCCGGCCTCTGCGCGCAGCCCGGCCGCCGCCCCCTCCCCAGCGGCCCGGGCCGGCCGGGCGGCGGCGGCGCTGCCACCGGTCTAGCGGGGTCCCGACCGGCCCGCGGCTGCGGAGAGGGCGGCGGGCGAGGGGCCGCGCCGGCTCCCGGCGGGCCGCGCCGGCCGGGCGGACTGGAGGGGCGGCGGGACCGGCTGCGGCTGAAGCGGGCCGGGCCCTGCGCAGGCCCCGCGGCGGCCGGCGGCGGCGGGAAAGAAGCGGGAGCTTACCTGACCCGGCTCGGCGCTCGCTCCATCCCCCTCGGCCGCCGCCGCCGCCGCCGCCGCCGCCGCCGCACACAGCCCAGCCGCCCGGCGGGGGACAATGACGTGCCTCCATCCGGGCACCGCCGCCGCCGCCTCCGGGTCAGCGCCGCGCCCGCCACATCCCGCCGGGCCGCCAGGGGGCGCTCCAGGGCCGCGCCCGCCCGCCCGCGCCGCCGCCCAGGGGCAGTCGCACAAGCGGTGCGGCGCGCAGCTAACGGGCCGGCCGAGTGCGGGAGGGGCGGTCGCCTAAGGGCTGCGGGCGAAGGGTGGCCTCTTGCGTCACGGGCGCGCCGGGCCGCAGGCGGAAGGAGCGCGCTCATTGGCGGAGCGGCTGCGTCGCGGCGCCAGGCCCTAGCGAAGATTCCTGTCCTGCGCCGGCGCCCCCGGAACAGCCAGGCGGCACGTGGGCTCCTGCCCCGCGCCTCTGCCTGCCGTGGGACCGCGCCGCGGCCGCCGCCTGCCCCCGCCGCGGGGCCCGCAGAGGCGGGAGAAGCAGCGGGAGGCCTTGCGTGGGCGGGAGCAGAACGGGGAGACCGGCGAGGCCCAGGCGCTCGGTGACAAGCGCTTCCTCCAGCGCTTCGCCCAGCGCCCTGGGCATCTGAAGGACGCCCACCCCACCGGCTCCCGCCATCAGCTTTCCCACTGCGGGGGACCGGCCCGAAGGGGCGAATTTCAATTCGGATCTCTTAAAAAAGAAAGGGTAGGCGTCTGCTCATCCCGGCAAGATTTCGCCTCACTTCCTAGCCCGCCGCAGTCTCAAGGGGCAGCTGGACTGGCTCCAGCTCGTACGTCCCGAATGCAGACACGGAAGTTCTGCTGAGAGGGCAGCGCCGCCAAACGAATTCGTCGTCGTCGTTGCCTCTCTGTACCAGCACGACCCTCCCCATCTCCCTGTTGTGTTCCCCGCTTTGATGAAGGCCTGCCGTCTTCATCTCTCGGGCTCCACTCCCTAGTTTTTCTCCTTCCTTCATACCGCGACCAGGTGGTCTTTCTAAATCGCCGGTCAGATCTATTGCTGCCCTGGGTCCAGTCCCAGCCGGGCCTTGCAGGCTTCCAGTCCCCTTGCATCCGATTGAATTCCAGCTGTTACAGGCTGTCTTTTCCACAATCTCCCAGCACCTCGCCCCACTCCTATATCTGGGTACGGGAACTCTGCATTGCCACCTCTTCCACAACGCCCTCCGGGAGCCCCAAATCAGACACCCCACCCCCACATATCTTTTATGATAGCACATGCTCACTATTAGGAAAAGAAATTAGTCAAGTGATAAAATAGTTGTTGGTGGGAGCAGGACCCCAGAACTTCTTTGCAGAAGGGGGGAGAGGCATTCCATATTTCCGAACTTCCAAGAGAAAGAGGACATAACATCTTGAGCAAGCATGGTCATGGAGTTTCACCTCGAGAGCCTTTCTACACCATAGAGATGTTCAAGAACACAACAGTCGTTGGGGTGGGCCCTGTGACATTCACTTGCCGTTTTCCAATTGGCTTTGTGACATTGACGTGAAAGGAAGTAAAGAACCGCATCCTTCATAGTTCCCTGAAAGTTGTGATTTTTCTCAGCTGGTTCCTTTGGAAGTCTCATTAGCCACTTGGCTTTTGTTGTCACTTTTCATTCCACAGTCTTATTTGATGAACTGCCCCTACAGTCTGTCCCTGAAATCTTAGAATAACTGAACAGCATGGGTAGGAAAAGGAATTTTTATTTATTTTTTAATTTACGCAACACAAGACCTGGAGGAGGTCTTCCTCCTCCTCCTCTCTCCATGTCCTGAAAGCCAAGAGAAGGGGTTTGTTCTTCTAGGACCAACCTTTTTAGCCTCAAGAGCAGGACTGACACCAGAAATGAAGAAGTTACACAGCCAGGGAAGAAGTTGCTGCTTTCTGACAGCTGGGGCTTTGGCTGAGCAGGCCAATAAACTTGCCTGGGAAATGTTCTAGACTGGAGCTTAGCCCAAAGCGAAAGCAGTTTAGAGAACGAGTTTCACTTTTTGTCTGGTCTCTTACCAGCTTGATGACCTACAGAAATTGCTTAGCCCACTCCTGTTACTGAAGTGGTCTATATATGCTATAGGCACCTTGACTCCAAGTCAAGCTAGACTCCAACACCCACCAGTAGCTACAAAACAGTAGGTGCCAAAGTCAAATGGGTCACTGCCTAAGGAGCCCAGACACACTTTAATGCCTTACGCAGACCTCTAGATTGGGCTAATGAACTTTATGCTTCAAATCACTTATGTGCCTCTTGCTGACTACACTGGTCAGCCATGCAAACCCATCAGCTGCTCTGCAGGACAGAGATGAGGCGATCTGTGTGTCTCCATCAAGATTGCAGCCTTGGGTCCCAGAGGGGACGGTTCTCTGCCCTACATGGGCACTGTGTGTCAGAATGGCCTGAGTGTTTTCATATTCTCTCCTCCAGCTGCTGTGGGGCTTCATTGATAATGGCTCCCAGCCACTACCTGCTCCAGCAAACTGGTGTTGGCCAAAGGGGAGCCGCCTCTTTGTAGAGATGAACCATTTGTTCATAACAGCCTTGAAAACACTTCTGGACAGTTCAGCTTTTGCCTGCTGGGTCTCCTATAAGAATGGACTTGACAGCACACTTGACCCCCACAGCCTGCACCAATGACTCAAGGACTGGCACAGGGGTACACAAAGCCTGGCCCCAAACTGTGAGCACTCCTCTGGTGCCGTCACACTCCAGAGCTCCATGGGAGCAGAATCGAATTACTTTATGTTGTGATAGCTCACACCCGTATCAGTCGCACAGGTATAGTGCACACGAGGCATCAAGCATTTTTCGGAGATCTTGTAACTCATGAGTTACTGACTTAAGATAGGGTCGTCTCCTACTGAAACCACACCCTTGCTTCTCTCTCCCTGGCCTCTCCTGCTTCTTTTACGCCCCCCCAGAGTAAACCATCCACACACCCCACACCCATAGGTTCTGTCTCAAGCACTGTGCCTTGGTCCCACTTAATCCCGACAATGCAAGGTCAGCAGTTCAAGACCCACAGCTGCTCTGCAGGAGCAAAGTGAGGCTGTCTGTTCCCATAAAGAGTTACCATCTCGGAATCCCACAGGACCAGTTCCACCCTGTCCTAGACGGTTGCCGTGAGGGTCTAGGTAGCTTGACTTCAAATGCTAGTTACCATGCCTGGCCTAAGAAATGGAACCAATGGCTCACATTGCACCGGTAATCGGAATACTGATAGCTATGTGAGACACTCTTCCCGCCCCTCAAGCCCTACCACCTGAGGGATGGAGATGGGTAGATGAAGATATGATGGTTTCCTCCATTCCTCTGGTATGTTTGAGGATGTGGAACAGGAATATTGGTAGAATTGTAAAATTAGGTGGCCATGAATGTCGTGTACAGTTGAGTGATCTCTTGTTGTGTCCCGCCCCCCGCCGCATCACTGCCCTGGTGGGAGTAGGAAGGCCAGCCTCGCTCCTGGAGAGCTGCTGCTGGATTTGAACTGTCAACCCTGTGGACTGCAGTCCCGCGCACAACCACTGCGCCACCGGGGCTCAGCTGAGTGATCTTAATCCCATGCATCATGCGATGCAACCGTCATCCCTAATTGTTGCCAAGTTCCCCAGCCCCCTAGGACACTGACGTTTTCCAAAAAGTTTGTGAGCCAAACTGGCTGCCATTGAGTTGATTCTGATTCACCGTACCCCTTCAGAACAGAGTAGAACTGTGGCCCCAGGAGTTTCCAAGACGATAGGTCTTCATAGTCACAGCCCCGTCTTTCTCCTGAGGAGCAGCTGCTAGGTCCAAGCTGGTGTCCTAGTGGTTAGCAGTCCAACTAGTCACCTGTGACAGGCTTGGGGTTATCAATCTCCATCCTAAAGCAAGATGCCCTAAAGCCAGCAAGGTTTCCTGGAAGTCTGTTTAACCATCGGTCTTCAGCACGGCTCCCCAAGAAGCCGCGCTTGGGGAAAGGTTGATTTCTCAGCCCTGGTTGATCTGCAACATCCAAGTCTGCCTCTGATCCAGAAGAGCTGGGGCCTTGAGCTGAGGGATGAGACGCTAACCTCGGTCCAGCCTCAGACACCCAGGACCCCTTTGGACCTGCCAAAAGGCACCAAAACACCTCCTCCTTGTTCTAGAAGAATGCCAGCAACCCATCATTCCCACCAGAGCATGCAGAAGCCTCAAAAGAAGCAGGGATCCTACAAGCCAATGCAGTCTTTATGGCAGGGGTGCTCGATACATCAATTGCGATGGACCTAACTCTGTAGTCGAACCCTGCAATAACCCTAAAACTAACCCTCAATCTTATACCAACCAGTCTATATTTTTTAATGCCATCCAAACTACCTGAACTACATTTGTGATCTAGTGGCTCACGATCGGCGTAGTGCGCACCCCCGCTCTATAGGACCAGTCCCCTTGGCCTCCTTGGGACCAGCCTCTGGGGTGAAGTTCCCCCGGGCCTGCTGAGGACTGGGATGAGCCATCGAGGGAACTGCTGGCTCAGACGCACTGCCGCTGACCCAGAGCGACCTTATAGGTCAGGGCAGAATTGTCCTTGTGGGAATCAGTATGGGAGTAGAAAAGCCTCGTCTCTCTCCCCTGGAGTGGCTGCTGCCACCCCGCTATACCACCAGGGCTTCTGGTAACCCAGCTGTGGGACCTGGATGGTTGAGTGAATTGCCAGAAGCAGAACTCTCAGAACTGTCTTGTTCTTCCAAGTCTTGCAAGTTTCCTGCCCTTGACAGAATACAACCTTAGCCATTTTTTCTGTCACTCTTGGTGGGAAAGACTTGAGCTCCCTCTCTCAGGTTTCTGTCTTGCACAGGTCCTAGCTCTCCCAGGTTTTACTACATACCAGCAAGAACAATAGAGAAGGCTCCTAAGATGTTAGATAGGGGAGGGAAAATAAAAAGAGTTGGTTGATACTGGGACCCACTTATACACCACAGGCTCCTCTATCTGTCAAGGGTCCTCCGGGAGTTGGTTCAGATTCACCACAAAGAAGGAGCCCTCTTGGAGACCCCGCCATCGTTGAGATGCTTACAATGTCACTGGATCCACAAGACTTACACCCACTGGCCTGTCACCTTCCTGCGTTCAGCATCATTGCATGTGTTTCGTGAGTCAGAGGAGGACTTGTTTTGGACATATGGGCTAATACTGCACTTAAAGACTTGATTTGAACTAGGGTGGGATGTCTTCTCAATATTCAATTGCTCTTGTATATAAACCTTATATATAACCTGCTATTTCTTATATTACATGTGAGTGTCTCTGGATTCTCTGGGTCCTTCCCCAAAAAGACTTTGTCATAATTTCATTTCCTTGGGTAACAACAGTACATTGGAGAAAGAGGAAAACGCTGCTATATTGAGGCTATTTATTAGACACTCCAAGTTAATGAGCACATAATGGTAAATAATGGGGACTTAATTGATTAAAGAAATAACACATGAAGTCAAGTTAATCATTGGTCCTGACCCCAGTCCCTAAAGAGTCCACTGGCCTGATAGTGGTCACATCTCTGTTTCACAATGGTATAAAGCAAATAAATGGGTTGAAGCAATTGGAAGACCCTCATATTGGTTTCTTGACAAGAACAAGGACAAGAGCTGTTGTAGAAGTAAAAGCCCAATGAAAGCCCATCTGGCCATAAGAAGAACTCTTGGGGAAAGGGTAGTAGTTACGGTGTAGAAGTTACAGAGATGGTGGTTGCCATTCATACCATTCATACCATCAGTACATTAATGTACTGATCTGGGCGTTTCAACACTGGATGGGACTTGGAAGATGAAAGTGGATCATTACAAATGTAACCATCAAGGATTGATTTTTTTTTTAAAAAGGAAAAAACCCTACTCAAATTGATCTGATAGCAGTTGTATAGGACAGGGTAGAACTGCCCCTGTGGTTTTACGAGGCAAGCTTCATGGCGATGAAAGTCTCATGATCCTTGCAGTTCACCGTCCATCACATAACCCCTTATGTCACCACGGGCTTTAACAGTACCAGCTTGGTCTACCCCTATTGACTGAGTCTCTTGGGGTTCTCCAGTCACAACAGAATGGAATAGAACCAAGAAACTTAGTCTATTCTTACTCTGGGTGTCTCAAAGCAAGCAGAGACCACCAGTCCACTGTCTCTTGCAGATTTTACCCATAATCACTATGAACCAAGAAGAAATTCTATCCAACAATAAGATTTGCATAAGAAAACTTTCCTGTCCACTTCATGACATGTACATGATACAGAATGTAGGCTAATGTTGTAATGATAAAACATGATGCTGGAAGTATGCCCCAACCCATATACACACACAGGGTGACCACAATATATAGAGGAATTCCTATCAGATTGGGAAAAAAAGTATTTTCATTTGCATAGTATATGGTCAATACTGCTGTTGTATTATAATATTATAATTTAAATAATTATGTGTTCTATTAAAATTGTCACATAATTATGTATTCTAGTTCCAGGGAAAATAAAACAGATGAAACCCATTTAAAAGTTTTCAGGAAGGCAGCAATGAAAAAATTCAAAAGTCATTTGACTGTGGGCAGTTCAAATCCAGCGGTGGATCTCAGGAGCGGCACTGGGTAGAACCCATGATCACCAGAGGCAGTGATACCACCCCCCCCCCAAAAAAAAAGGCATTTGAAATTGACCGACTAGCAATATCTTATCAGATAATATAATAATATTTCTCAATCACAGGTCCTAAACGAAAATACTAAGAATTAGGAATAAATAAACTTGGGGAAATGTGCAAGACTTAAAACACCTGGCTGAGAGATCTAAAGACTTTTATTCTTTTTTTATATATATAAATTATAGTTTGGGTGAAAACTTAGAGAGTAAATTTGTATTCCATTCAATGAATTATATACATTTGATTTCGTGTCATTGACTGGAATCCCTGAAATATAACAGCACTCATGCCTCTTCCTCCCCATTTCTTCTCATTCTTCTCTCCTGCACCTGCTGCCTTGAGAGCTTTGCTTTGGGACAAATGCTTCCCATCTGGTCTTACAGGATTGATTGTACTGAGAACTTTTCTGTCTGGCATTATTGTTCACTTTACAGCCTGTCTGTTGTTTGAAAGGTGATGAGGGTTGGGGGAAGCGTTCCTTTCCAAGCTTCAAAGTATCTATGGGCCACAGTCTCTGGGATTCTACCTACTTCATCAGACAAGTGAGTCTGATGATGCCTTTTCTATTTCTGGAATCTGTTTTACTTTTTTCCCCCCTAATTTTTTGTCCAGACTCTTGTGTTGTAGTCCTGACAAGAGTGGGAGCCATCATGGTAGACAGGCACCATCTAGTGCTTCTGGTCTCAGGCTAGTGGACCCTGTGGTTCTTGAGGTCCATTGTCCTTTGGACTAATTGTTCCCATGAGTCTTTGATTGTCTTTATCTTTTTTTTTTTTTTTTTGCTCCAGAGGTACTTGTTTGCATCTCAGTCATTCGCAAGCTTGCAAAAGCCCAGCTACAAGTACATTCAGCTAGCTGCTGTGGGCCATGGGCTTTCTCTCTTAGAACCATGGCCCAATTCGTCTGTGACCTGTGGAGAAGGCACCGGTGATGGCAAATGCTGTTGTGACTTATTTGAAGCCTCAATAAGCCACACGTTGGCACTCTGCCGAGGTGGTTTGGTTCCTCCATCTCCTGCTGAGATTTCTACAGCTATTCAGAACCTGGGGTGGGGGTGGAGGGGTGGTAGTAGTCAATCTTGCTCAGGCTGATTGGCTTCCAACAGCTCACACAGTTCAGGAAGCTCTGCTGAATGCATTGGTGGCCACTGAAGTGTGGATTGGTTTTATATTGACAAGATCATAGAGGAGTGAGGCATCATTGGCTATGAGGTTTGAAGACCAGTCTCTAACATCCGATTATATTTGGTTTACTATTTGACCATGTGTGGTCAGACTACTCTAATAAAATAGATAATCCATATATGTGTATATATGTGTGTGTGTATATATATACATATATATGTATAATTGCAGACTATGTTATGCAAAGGGACCTTAGATGCCTCCTAATAAAGACTTTCTCTTTTTTTTTTTTGGCTCTCGTACTGTTTTTTATTCTATAAAAAGTCCATACATAAGTCAGCTCAGAGAGTTGCTGAATACACAAGATAATGAATTGGGGAAGAGGAAACCACTTCAGCTCTGTGCCATACACTCTGGTGGCCGGAAGGAGCGCCCCTGCTGGCATGTGTTGCTCATGTGACCTCCTTCCTCTCTTCTGTGTGATCCTGAGAACCTGCGGCTGGGAAGGAGGCGGCCCCGGGTGGGGGCCACCTTGTGGTTTGGTCTTGTGAGGACGGGCTGGGCTGAGGCGGAATCTGCGTGGCTTGCTTTCTGAGTCGGATCCAGGAGAAGCAGAAGCTTGAGAGGATTCTTGATGGAAACACAATGGGTGCCCTCACTTTGATACCGCTCTTTGCAAAGACTTAGACATTTTCCCCTCAGCTGGATGAGGATCTGGATCTGTGGACATGGATGTGGAGAGGAGGGATGGGGAGAGAGTCATTGTTTGGAAGGGGAATTTCTTTCCATAAAATCAATTGGTAGCTGCTTTTCAGTCGTCTTTTTCCCTCTTCTGAGTCTTTTTTTCACAAGGACCTGGTTGACTTTCTCTCCTAGACGGCCACAATCTCAGCAGCCTGGTCCACTCACCACACGGGCAGGACCTGGGAGCCTCAGAGAGAGCACTGCAGGGAGGAAGTTTACTGCTCACCATGGTCTAAATCTCAAGACTTTCTTTTTTTTTAAAAATCATTTTATTGGGACCTCATACAACTATTATCACAGTCCATCCATCCATCCCTTGTAGGCAAAGCCCATTTGTACATATGTTGGCATCATCCTTCTCAAAACACTTTCTGTCTGCTTAAGCCTCTGGTACTAGCTCCTCATTTTTCTCCTCCCTCCCAATTCCCTCCTCCCTCACCAACCCTTCATAATTGATAAATTACTATTTTGTCATATTGTACACTGTCCAATGTCTCCCTTCATCCACTTCCCTCTTATCTGTACCCCAGGGAAGAGATTATATGTAAATCCTTATAATCTGTTTCCCCATTCTACCCCACCTTCCTTCCACCCTCCTGGTATCACCACCCTCACCACTGGTCCTGAAGGGATCATCTGTCCTCGATTCTCCATGTTTCTGGTTCCTATCTGTACCAGTGTACACCCTCTGGTCTAGCTGGATTTGTAAGGTAGAATTGAGATCATGATAGTGGGGGGTGGGGCGGAGTATTTAAGAACTAGAGGAAAGTTGCATATTTCATCGTTGCCACACTGCACCCTAACTGGCTTCTCTCCTCCCTGTGACTCTTCTGTAAGGGAATGAAAGAAAGAGTTTCTTAATGAAGAGATATACCTGGTTGTAAGATTTTAAGTACCATGTAATGGGTCCCAAAGAAATACCTTCTAAAATGTAATAAAATGCTCATAGTATAAAGATAAAAACCCATTTACATTTGCAATATAGTCAGTCCTTCTGGAACTTATTAAAATGTCTTGAATGTTCCTCTGGGCACTGAAGCCATGCATGAAAACAATCCACACTCAGCTACATATACAACAGCACGTCCTTCCAGCCATTCGGCAAATAGCCACCACGCCTGGACGCTGGAAAGCAGGGACCCACACGGATCCTACCCACAGAGACCTTGCATTCTGTGTTGACGGAGGGTGATGGGACCCCTGAGGAATGACAGTTATGAGCAGAAAGGGTTGCCAGTCTTAACCCCCCCCAAGGCTTCTTGGAAGAAAGACCTGGCCTTCTCTTCTCATCAAGAGCGCAATCTAGAAAACTCTTTGGAGAAGTTCTCCTGGGGTTGCTGGGAGTCTGAATGAACTCAATAGTAGAGGGCTGGTGAAGGAAGGGATGAGGGGAGGAGGAGGAGGAGGAGTCAAGCAGCTAAGATATTAACGACGATGCCCGGGAATGGAAGGAAGGAGAAGGTGGTGGCGGAAGAAGCAAGTACTAGTATGCAGGAGAAGGAAGCGCATTTGCAGGTTCCCTGTGGTGGAGTCAATTCTGACTCAGCGCGACCTCTAGGACAGGGCAGAACAACCCTGGTGGGTTTCTGAGCCGCAAAGCTTGATGGGAGCAGCAAACCTTACCTTTCTCCGGCCGAGTGGCTAGTTTCCAACTACTGACCTTTGGGTGAGAAGTCCACCATGTCACAGTTCCTTTTGTTCATTGAGAGAGACAGAGACAGACAGAGAGAGAGAGAGAGAGAGAGAGAGAGAGAGAGAGAGAGAGAGAATGCCTGCAGCCCATTTAGCAGTTTCCAGGAAGTTAGTATGATTCCTCCTCAAATAGTTGAGACTAGAAATACTGTCTATACCATCAATAACCCAATGTGGTGCACAGCAGGCAGAAATAAGGGACAGAGCCCAGATATACGTACAGTCATGTTCCTCTCTGGGAGAAGGATGAGGCTTCCTACTCCCATAAAGTGTGGACAGTCTTGGGAATGCACAAGGGGACTTCCACCATAGGGTCGCCATGCCTGGAATTGACTCGAAGGCAGTGAGTTTCTTTCTTTCTTTCTTTCTTTTTTTCGGCTTATGTTCATTTCAGCACTACTCACAATAAGCAAGAGACATGTCTTCCAGTGGAAGGATGTGTAAATCAACCTCGGTACCTACTCACAATGGGACACAACACACCATTCATGAATGCTGAGGAAACTGAAACATCTCATGGCAAGGGTGGATGTGGAGGACAGAAGAGTAAATAGCATATGAGATCATTGCTATAAAAAGAAAACAAAAATCAAAGAAAAGCTGTCATACCGAGAGAAACAGATGTTGCTCGTTGATTTTTTGAACCTGGGGTCCCGAGAAAACCTTAGGCCCAGAGCAAGACTGCTTCCTTGGGCTCCAGGTCTGTAGGCAAAGGCTTTCATGCAGAGCCCAAAGAGAAAGTCTTCCCCTGAGCTGCTGCTCTGAACTTGAAGTTGGAACCCAGTGTGGCATTTCTGTGATGACAGCTCAAGAGACTGAAGACTGAAGCTAAAGGAAAGAGACTCATTCAACGGCCCCCGAGCTCAGCTCTTCTCTTATTGAGGCATCGTAGCTCATATTTTCTGGATTTTGATGGACAGAATCTGGAGCAAAGTGGAAAGTAACCAGTGTGGAGAAATACTAACCTCTAACTAACTGTTCAATAGAGGTTACTAGGAGGCTCGATGGTGTCGTGGGGTACACGTTGGGCTGCTAACACCAAGGTCAGCAGTTCAAACCCACTAGGCTGCTCTAAAGAGGAAAAGGAGGCTGAGCCCCAGTGGCGTAGTGGTTGTGTGTGGGACTGCGGCCCACAGGGCTGACAGTTCAAATCCAGCAGCAGCTCTCTAAGAGCAATGCTGAGCTTCTTACTCCCACCAGGACAATGATGCCACACACACACACACACACACACACACACCAAAAAAAAAAAAAGAGCTGAAAAGGTGACTTTTCTCTGAAACTGTAAAGAGTTGCAATTTCAGAAATCCACATGGGCAGTGCTACCCTGTTCGTTAATGTCCCTGTGTGTCAGAGCAATGGCGGTGAGCGCGCACACGCGTGATTGACCAGCAGTTAGACTGATTACTCTAGACCCTTGTGACTTTCATGCCTACTCCTGTTTTCTCCTCCCAAACCCAAGATTATCTGATGACCCTTCTCTTTGCTAGAAAGTGTATCATCATTCTTCACTTTTGCCAGTTTCATAGACTCTCCATGGCAGTGAGTCGTGCGGTTTCAGAGTTGAGCGTCCCAGACACTGCCTCTGCAGGTTGGCATATAGTAACTCACTGAATGCTCCGATGGACGTTGCGAGGCAGGTGCGGCTTGCATTTTCTGTGATGAGTTAAGTAAGGAGGCAAAGACAGGACTGCCTCCTTACAAGGTTGGAGCCCTGACTCCCTGGTGTTCATGAGAAAATGGGAACGTTGAAGTTGTGATCTATTTACACGAGGCTAGGTAGGAGTCCTTGCCGGGTCGAGGAGGAGGTAACCTTGTAAATTGCTCAAGAACTCAGTGGCTCGCCAGAAACAGGGCAGAAGGAAGGCCTGGCAATCTACTGCAGCAGCAGCCAGGGACAGTCCGATGGAGTGTGGTTCTGCTCTGACATCCGTGGGGTGTGCTACAAGCCAGAGTTGATTCCACGGTGATTGGTTTTGGCGGGAGTCCAGTTGGCACGGGTTGGAGGAGTCCTGGTGGCATAGTGGTTACTCGTTGCAAGCCCAAAGATATGCAGTTGGAAACCACCAGATGCTCTTGGGGGAGAGAGTTAGTGTCTTGGAAACCCACCAGGGTTTGTCCTACGCTGTCCTAGACAGTCGCCAGGGGTCAGAATGGACTGGATGGCAGGGAAAGTTTTTTCCCAGGTGGGGGTGGGTAGTTGACGCATTCAGCTGCCAACTACAAGGTCAGTGGTTCGAATTCGCCAGTCCCTGAGAGGAAGATGAGGCCGTCTGTAACCATAGAGATTTAAAGCCTCAGAGGCAGTTCTCTGTTCTATAGAACTGCTAGGAATCTGAATGAAGTCCAGGACAGTTAAGCTTGAGTTCTTTGTGTCTAATAAAAATATATGGAAGATACTCCCAGGTGGTTTAAAAGTGTCTAGTTGTCAGTGAGGCAGAGTTCTCCCACCCCGTGTTCATGACCGCTAGATGAAGCATTGGGCTGGTGGGTGGAAATCCTGGACCATCTTTCGGTTGGTCCCACCGAGTAGGCTCAGCCTCTGACAGACCCAGCACAACAGAAGGGAGCACTGCCTGGCCTTGTGCCATCATCACAACCGCTGCTATGTTGGAGCCCTGTGTTGGCGCCACTGTGCCAATCCATCTCCTCTTTCAGGCTTGTGGTTTTAGAGTTTCTAGAGAAAACCTGGCCCTGGAAGTCTCGACTTTGGGATTATTACTGATGTCACTCTTATTTTTGTATGTTTGTGCATTATATGTAAGCAGTATTGTCCGTGGGAAATAAGGCACCTGTGCTGTTCTGGGTGGACTAGAGAAATTCATAGACATTCGTATGCGTCTGAGAGAGAACTTTTTATCAAAGAGCAATCATACATTGAGAAAACAACCCAGCCCAGCCCAGATCAAGTCCATAAGTCCAATATTAACCCTTATGCTTGGTCCCAATCTATAGATTTCTCTTCGGACTCACAAAACACATTCAATGATGCTGAATGCAGGATAATCACAGGCCAGTGAATGAGAAGTCTTGTGGATCTAGTGGCGGTGGAAGCATCTCAGCACTGGTGTGGATCTCCATGCAGCTCTTGCAGCTAAGCTCCCACAGACCTCTAGCAAAGCTCCATGCATGTGGTCATCAGGAATAAGAAAGAGTGTGTGTGTCTATCCTGCCTCCAGAGAGCTATTTATCTCTGTCGTGCCTCTCAATCAAGTAGCAACCTGACAGGCTAAACCTCAGCCCTTTGCTCTTTATAGCCTTAAGTTGGCAAGAGATTATGTAGCTATCACAGTTCCCCGTAAGTGCAGTGTGTTATGTATTGGCCTGCTAATCACAAAGTCAGCAATTTGAACCTGCCAGATAGGCTATGGAAGAAAGATGAGGCTGTCTGTCCTGTAAATATTTTTTAAATTGTGAATTAGGTAGATGTGTGTGTGTGTGTGTGTGTGTGCATTCAGGCCATCAGTTCTGAGTTTAACAGTCCAAACCGTTCATTAACCCTACTCCAGTAACTCTATATTGGGTCTCTATGAGGTGGAGTGGGTGGACAGAAGAGGTGTGTGTCTGTGGTCGGGAGAGCCAGCTCCTAACATAGCATCATGGGTCCAGTAGGTGCAATTGTATACAGCGATAATAAGTAAAGATTATAGCCTAGTAAAGTCATAGAAAATATGAGAGCTAGGAATAATGGAGTCAGGCACGTTTTATAGTGGATGCTCACCTCAGTCCTGCTTAGTGGTCCACATAGAGAGGGCAGGCAGAGGACAGGGTAGGGATGAGAGGGAGCGAAGGAGTTGGGGGAGGAGAGACAACAGAGAGAGCACTTCTTTATTGCTGATCAAGGCTTATATCAATTTGGAGGGCTTGAAACCAGCTCCTTCCTCTATCTTCCTGCTGGGAGGCTTTTGCTTGCTGCAATTCCTTACTGCTGAATCTTGAACAACATTGGCTTGCTCAATGAGTTCCCTTCCTATAGTGGGGCAAAGTCCAGGTTCTTTCAAATCCAAACTTAGTGGCCCTGGCCCATGCTCTAGCTCAGGCCTCAACTTGCTCTTTGTGGCCAGGCTGAATGGCCTGTGAGCCTTGCACTCTCTTTGAAGATCTTTCCACAACTAAAGCACTTTCCTTTAGGTCTAATGCACTTTTCCAAGGCAGCTGTCATGAGGTTGGCCCTGTATTCATCTGTCTCTACATGCCTGCATATCCTGATATAATCTAAGTGTGCTTTGTTCCTTGAAAGGGTGTATTGCAGCAATTCTAAATTCTAAATCGGCTTCCGCAGTCCCCTTCTCTACCCTTGAAAGTAAAGGTTCTTTTCTATGCTTTGCCTCTTCACTTCTATTTTCTGAACTGGTTTTCTCTGCCGGTATATCTTGAAGCTCCACTTTTCAAACTTCATCGTCTATATTAACTTTTTCCATTTGCATTTCTTTGGATCTAATCTCATCTCTCCCTCCAGCACTGATTTGCTTGATTGTTTTACAATCCTTGGTCTTTACACTAAATTCCAACAGGGGTGCAGATGCTTTTACTACGAAGTCCCTGGTTGATTTAGGCTTAGTTTTCTCAGCTCTGTCTAAAATCGTCTCATCGGCCTGATACTCTGCCTGACTTTTACCTCTGAATGCAAGAGAGCTTCCTGAGATTAGTTTAATGGCCTCACTTTGGACCTTGACACTCACTTCCTTAAGTGCTATATCAACTTTAAACCTTCTGAGACTGAAGTCCCCTGAGGTCATATAGGCTTTGGCCATGAGATTTTGCTTATACTCGGAGGCCTTAGATAACAAATCCCTCTTTCTTCAGTTTTTCCTAATGTTTTCATCACCTAGTTTATGTCACACAAGACTTATCACAAGACTGGTAGTCCTCTTTCTCTTCCTCCTGCATAGGTCACACAAGACTTTTCACAAGATTGGTAGTCCTCTTTCTCTTCCTCCTGCAAAGATTCTAAAATCATTTTAACTTGATCCTATAGAGACCAAGTTTCCATGGGTATGCTCTGTCCTTCCCTGTTGGTCTTTCTTTAGTTAATGGCTCCCTTATCCCAGATCTCCATATCAAAGGTTCCTGACCCTGGAAAAGAAGGATTGAATTTTTTTAACCACTTGAAGAAACGCTTTAATTTTCTTATTCATTACCACTATATTGTTTCTTCAAGAGATGGAAAAGCATAATACCATACTTTTTTTTTTGTGGGCATCACTGCCTCTGGTGGTTGTGGGCGCTACCCAGTGCCGCTCCTGAGAGCCGCCGCTGGATTTGAACTGCCAAGCCCACAGGCTGCAGTCCTGCACTCAACCACTTACGCCACCGGGGCTCAGCCCCAATACCGTACTTTGAATGCTTGTTCTTTGCCTGACCTATTATCTCATTCAGACTAAAAAACACTGTCAAAAAATAAATAAACTCAAAAACATATTTTCCGGGTCACTGTCTCAGTCTAATGAGGCCGTACAATTGTTACACAGGATATAACACAAAAGAGTTCTTTTCCTACTGGGCCCCACATAATAGGCACCATTATGTCAGGGGAGCCAGCCCCTAATATATCATCATGGGTCCAGTCAGTGCAATTGTACAGTGATAATAAATAAAAATTATAGTAAAGTCATAGAAAACATGAGAGCTAGAAATAATGGAGTCAGATACATTTTATAGTAGCGTGCTTTCCTCAGCCCTGCTTGGTGGTCCACATGGAGAAATAGAGGGCAGGAGGAGCAGAAGGCAGGGGAGAGGGAACAGGGGACAGAGGGAGGTGGCGAAGAGGAGTTAGGGGAGGAGAGGTGACTGAGAGAGCTTCTTTATTGCTGACCAAGGCTTATATCAATTTTGGGGACATGATTACAGGTAACTACACCTCACAGGAAGGGGTTGCACTATAGGTTATAGCAATGAGGGGATGGGACATACATGCAAGAGGAAGGGAAGGTATAGGGTAGACATGTGACAAGAAGGGTGGACCCCAGACTCATGGCAGCCTAACTTGGTATATCACAGAAAAGATTTGATTTGTTTTCTGACTTTTCATAGAGGCCACTAGGGGTAGAGTGTGAACCTCACCTACATGGACTCAACTTCAGGAAGAAGTAACCTCTTGTTCTTGATAGCAGGGAGTGGACCCAGTTGTCTGTGAGACTGAAAGCATAAATCTTTGGAGAAGACAGAGTTGGGGGAACGTCTTACATGAATCTCACAGTCTGGTATGTGGCAAATACAAGAAACGTCATGATTGGTGCCGTGAGAGCATTCCTCAGAGAGCATCCATCACAGAGTCTTGCTTATTGCAACCTTTGCCTTCTTGCTTCCACAACTCTCAGGGATGGGATAGAACTCGGTGCTGTTTTTAATCCATATCGATGTTCCAACAGCGAGACTGATAACAAGGGTTGGCATTCGCTGCCATCTTGTTTTCAAGGCTGCGACCTTTTGAAAGCAGGTCACCAGGCCTGTTTTCTGAGGTCCTTCCAAGTGAACTCAACCTTCCAGTTTGGGGGCTCGTTGTTGAGATTTCAGCATTTGTGGCACCCAGGGATGCAAGGTGATAAGAATGGAATTCACTGCCACTGACTCTATGAGGAACCACCCCCACCCCCAAAAAATCAATGCTCTTTGGTTTCTTTGCCCCACCAGGTCAGACTGTTAAACAAGCTTTTTATTTCGAGGTTCTGAATAGATTCTGTAACAGTGTGTGACCCAAAAAGGGTCTGATTTCATCAGAAGACCCCAAACAAATATATCTATGCAAATGATGGGAGTCGAGTGGAGACTCAAAGTCCACCTGTAGACAATTGGACATTCCCTGACAGAAGGGTCGCAAGGAAGGGACAAGCCAGCTAGGGTGTAGCAGAGCACTGACAGAAAACACATGACTCTAGTTCTTTAATGCCAACCCCCCCCCCCAATCATGACCCCAGTTCTACCTTACAAATCTGGCTAGACCAGAACATGTACACTGGTACAGATAAGATCTCTCGACACACAGAATCCAGGACAGATAACCCCCTCAGGAACAGTAATGGGAGTAGCAATACTATGGGGGATGAACACAGAAGTGTAGATGAAGGGAGACAGTGGACTGTGTAAGATATGAAAATAATTATAATTTATCAGGCATCCAAGGGTGGTAGGGTTGGGGAGGAAGGGATAAAAAGAGCTAATACCAAGGGCTCAAGCAGAAAGAAAATGTTTTGAAAAGAATGATGGCAACATATATACAAATGTGTTTGATAAAATCGATGCATGAATTGTTATAAGACCTGTAAGAACCTTCGATAAAATGACTAAAATCCGTCCTTCCTTTTCTCCTAATCTCCTCCAACCACACCTCCTGGAAGCCTGTCGTCTGTTGCTTCTACCCATTGACACTCGCCCATCCCGCTTCCCTGATGGCCTGTGACTGTTCTTGAGGTCTCTAAAACAACACGACTTGGCTTAGGGACACAGGTCTCTCCTCCTCTCTTCCTACCCCCTACACTCAGGGCTCCAGGACTGCACTTCCAAAGCACTCTGTGTCCACACCCCAGTCTCAAAGCTCTTAGCACATCTAGTCCATTGTGCAAAAGATACTAAGGGATAGCGTGAGATCAACTTAATGGAACCCAACAGCAACATGGTCACAGTGGGAGGTCCCTGTGGGGGGCCAGTGGTGAGGGAACTCTGCTGTGGACTAAAAGGTTGGAGGGTGAATCTATCCTGAGGCCTCATAGAAGACCTGAAGGTCTACTATTTTAAAAATAAGGCATTGAGAACTTTATACATGAAAATAATAATTTATAATGCAACAAATGTTCATAAGGCTGGTGGGGGGAAATGCGCTAATACCAAGAGCTCAAGTAGAAAGAAAATATTTTGAAAATGGTGGCAACCAATGTCCAAATGTATTTGATACAATTGATGCCTTGTGTTAGTCCGGGTAGACTAGAGAAACAAATTCATAAACACACGTATGTATATAAGGGACAGGTTTATATACAAGAGAAATGAAACATTGAGAAAACATCCTAACCTAATTCAGTTCAAGCCCACAAGTCTGACATTGGTACACTGGGCATGGGCATGTCTCCCACTCAGCTCCTTCCCTCTGTGCCATGCCCCTTCTCTTCTGCTCAAGGACTGGCTCTCTGTGGGAACTTGATGAAGGAGTGGAAGAGTGAACTGGTGGGAGGAAGGATGACAAATAAGAGTATCCTGAGGTGCCCTCGTGACATATTTTCATGGATTATTTATTGCCCAGAAATAATGAGAACATTTTATCAGATTTAAGAAGAAGCCCTATTAGGGTTCCTGATATTACAGTGTAACTTTAATGACAAGGTATTATGATTGACTCACCCAGGATCTCTGGATGCTCAGTGGGTAAAGTGCTCAGCTGCCAATCAGAGGCTAGTGGCTTGAACTCACCAGATGACCCCTGGTAGCACAACGTGCTGGTCTGCTTCCTTATAGATTACAGCCTAGGAAACTCCTGGGATCACCTCTGCTCTGTCCTTAAGAGTCGCCGTGAGTTCGAATTGACTCCAGGGCCACAGATTTAGTGTATGTCTAATATGTCATGTATGGAACTCTGTTCCAGAAAGAAACCTTTTAGAGTAAATTTCAATCAGCTTACAACCTAATTTGGAGACACCTGGTGTCTCCTCAATATTGAGTCACAATGCCCCATTCATTAATCATTCTTTTCTTTTGTCTGACAAATGATTCAAGTTCATTGCTTAGTGAAGGGGTCTTAAATATTTGTCTTTCAGGCAGTCATTCTTTGAAATGCTACTTGGCGTTTCTACTGAAGATACAATTCTCTACTTTCATACGCTAGCCTAAAAGTAAGAACCACGTCTAATCATTTTAGCTAATAAGAGGCATTCTATGATTGTTTCTGAATAGATAAAAATTGTTTTAAATCTAAGATGTTGTCTCTTTCTTTGTAGGTTTGGCCAACCCGCTTAGGTCTTTGTTTCCTATGGTTCAGTAAACATGCTCCGCCAGGATTTCCTTACCTCTTTGAAACCTCTGCTCCTTGAAGCCTTTGGCACCATTGCTGCTTTCATCTCTCACCTCCAATTCTTCCTTTTGTTCCTAGAAATTCCATCCCTCTCGACTCCATTTCACTCATACTGTTCATGTCAAGTCATTGCTAGCATAGCCATTCTGACTCATACCGACTCTACAGCACAGGATAGAACTGTTCCTGTGGGTTTTAGAGACTGTAACTCTTTGCAGAAGTCTAAAACCTTGTCTTTCTCTTGCAGAGCAGCTGGTGGTTTCGAACTGCTGATCTTGTAGTTATCAGTCCATGGCAGAACCACTACATCACCAGAGCTCACCGGGTCAAGAGGTAGTTGCATAAACAGAGCAAGGGAATATTGCATGGCTTAAAATCAAGAAAGACGTACAGCAGGATTGTATCCTTTCAACATATGTGTTCAACCTGCAGGTTGAGCAATGGGTCAGAGAAGTTGGATGATATGAAAAAGAATCCAGCATCGGGATTGGAGGAAGACTTCTGTGATCTGCAGGTGATACCACATTGATTTCTGAAAGTGAGAATTTGAAGGACTTGCGATGAAGATCACAGGATGCAGTCTTCAATATGGATTACAACAGTATTTAAAAAACCCCAAATCCTCACAACTAGACCAAAAGATAGCATCATTGAAGTTGTCCAGGATTTCATCTTGCTTTGACCCGCAATCAGTGCCCAGGGAAGCAGCTGTCAAAATCAAGCAGCACATTGCAGTGGGTAAATCTGCTGCACAAGACCTCTTTAAAGTGTTGAAAAGCAAGCTGCTACTTTGGGGGCAGAGGCGCACTTGACCCAAGTCATGGTAGTATCGTTTGCTTCACATGGATGAAAGTTGGGCACTGAGTAAGGAACACTAAAGAAGAGTCGATGCATTTGAACGACGGTGCTGACATGAAGACTACTGAAAGCACCGTGAGCTGCCCAAAGAACAAAGAAAAAATTGTCTTACATGATTTGGATATCAGGAGAGACCAGTCCCTGGAGAAGGACATCATGCTTGGCAAAGCAGCCGGGCAGCGAAAAAGAAGATTCTGGATGAGACGAATTGACACACAGGTTGCATGGACCCATGGGCTGAGGCGTAAAAATAACAGGGAAGATGGTGCAGGACCAGGCAGTGTTTCAGCCTGTTGTATACAGGCATTGTTATGAGTTAGAATCAGTTTGATGGCCCCTAACAACAACAACAACATAAAGGAGCGATAACATTGGTGGGGTAAGAAAACCTTAGAACAATGGACCATGTCAGCTCAAAAGCCTTTCTCCATGAATAAAGTTCATGGTCAGCTTTGGCCCCCGAACCACAAAGTACCTGGTTCCAACCTACCAGCTCTTCTTCTGGTGCGAGTTGAAGCTATCTGCTCCTGTAACTATTGATAGCCTTGGACACCTTGCATAGGGTGGCTATGAGGCTCCCGTCCTTTGGACATGTTATCCAAGAGGGGCCAATCCCTGGGGGACACTGTACTCCGTAAAGGGTCAGCGAAAGACAGAAAGACCTTCAGCAAGACAAGTTAGCACTGTGGCTGCGACTATAGACTCAAGCGTGACAACTGCAAGAATGTCGCAGGACCAGGCATTCCTGAGATGGCGCAGATAGGCACTGTAGATTGTCAGGATGATGGGAGATGGGCCATTGTTGAGTTCACTTGTGCTTTGGGCCGCCTAGAGTCTCAGGCTTCAGGATGGCAGTTCCCTTTGGCTGGACAAAACAGGAAGAGGAAACGAGAGACCCTCCCCTGGGCTCCGAGGTTCCCTGCTGAGAAATGGGGTCGTGCAGGCTCTGGCAGGTGAAAGCAAGACTCCTGGGGTGCAAAGTTGAAGTTGTCCGCTGATTAACATGTGGAACCTTGATCCAAGCACTTTTTCTATGTGGTTTTTTAGTCACCCGCTCACTGACACCTTACGTGAGGTTGGGAGCTTTGGGGGGGGTACCAATATGTATTCCATTTCAGCAGCTTAAGTATGGAATGCACCAACATAAACTCTTCCTTGCTGGAGATCTCCAAATCTTTGCCCTACTCCCTTAAGTAAGTGTATCATGGAATAAGGAAATGAGGACAGGGGTGGAGAAGAAAACACGTGTGCTATGGTGGCGTTTAAGAGGGAGGGGCAACAGCAAGTAGCCATAGGATACAGCCAAACAATAAAAACGCAGGCACCAGTAATACAGGGGTTGTGTGTGTGTGTGTGCGTGTGTGTGTGAACAGAAGCCAATCTCAAAAGTGCAAATGATGACACATGGCTGATTTCCGGGGGTGGGGAAAAGTATTAAAAAGCGAAATGAGGCATAATGATCCGCCAGGGCTTCGGGCTCGCTCAAGATCAGCGCCCAGGAGCGAAATGGCTGAAGGGGCTTCGAGGCTGCAGAAAGAGATCGCTAAGATGCACGCGCCTCCACTGTGGGGCGGGAGGGGGCGGGGCTATACTGGGCCCCGCCCCGCGGCCGCGCAGGGCTTGGGGCGGGTCTTCCGGCCGGAGGGAGGGAAAACATTTCCGCATCCGTTGACGTCCAGTGGAGGGAGGAGCTGTGTGGGCGCTCAGCTAGCAGGTGGGCCCGTGTGCCTTTCGGGGTGGAGGGGACACCGCCGTCCCCCGGACAGTGCAGCAGAGCGAGGCGGGCCGATGGCTGCGTCTGCGCCGCCTGCCGCTGACTGTCCCCCGAGGCTCCCGATCCTAATATCGGGGCTGGGAGCTGGTCCCAAGTAGCGAGCACAGCTTGTGGGTGGCGAGGCGCGGGGGCGAGGGGGAGGGAAGGGGGAGACCGAGCGCCCCACTGAGCTCACTGACCGCAGACGTGGAGTCTGAGAAGGGTGTCACCTGAACGCAGGAGAAGAGGGGGGAGCAGGGGACGCGCTCAGAGTCCCTCTGCTCTGAAAGAGAAGGGTGGGCAGCTAGGATCCCGTCGCCAGGATCAAGCTTGAAGGACGGCTGCTGGCCCAAGACAATCAAGATAAGGAGCGACAGCGACTGAGAGTGTTTCCATCCCAGCGTCGGTTTACTCCTCCGTGCACACCTGTACCTTGGGCCCTACTCGCATCTCCCTTCCAGATGCGGCTTCAGGGCACGCAGAGGTGGAATAAAATGCAGCCGCCAGGCGCCGGGGGGGCCTTGCAACCCAACCGACTGCAGATGTTGTCTTCCACATTGTGCGTCGTGTCAACATAATTGGAAACTTCTAATTCCTTACCAGCTGGAGGAGGGCAACATGAAGTGTAGACTCTCCGGTTCAGGGAGTCCTGCCCACCCCCCCCCACCCCCCTTACAAAGGGAGCCATGGTGGTTCAGTGGTTGGAACCTGCCGTCTATTCTGCGGGACCAAGGTGTGGCAGTCCGTTTCTGTAAAGATTTACATCTTGAAAACTCCTGGGGGCAATTCTGTCCAACCCTGTGAGGGTCACTGGGAACCCTAATAAGTCAAAGGTACGGGCCCTATTCAAATATGGAAAGGTCCCCAGGGCGTTTTTTTTGGGGTGGGCGCACCCAGAAAGGGAACGTTACAGAACAAATAATGTATTAAGTGATTCTTTTGCACCAGAGGGACGCCGTCAAAGCAGTGTTGTTTCACACTGGTAATATTTGATCTGTGTAAATAAGTAAAAAAAGAACAGAAATATCACACTTACGTGACAGAGGTGCACAGGGGAGAAGGGTTAGTTGGGGCTTTATGGGACTTATAGTAAAATAGAACTCTATCCTCATTCATAAAGGTGGTTTTGCTTTATCTATATGGCCAGAAAACATATGTACTATATTTTCTTTAGTAATCACTATAACACAGTTTTATAAAACCCTGAATATTAAGTATGATCGTGTTCCCAAAATTCTGGGAACTCTGGCAGCATGGTGCGTGTGACATTTGGACAGAGTTAGTACTTGCCACCCACTGAGTGCTCCAAGGGAGAAAGACAAGGTGACTTCCAGTCTCCAAACCCAGGGGGACAGTTCTACTCTGTTGCTGGGCATCAGAATTGACCTGATAGCTGTGAGTTGGCTTGTTTTTTAGCAAGTTTTCATTATTTTTAAGCATTGGTAAAAGAGTCTAACTGACAGTTTTGTGGCCCCAGGTAAACATTAGGTGTGAAAAACCAAGCCAGACCTACAGCACAATCTCCTTGACATGTTGCTTTGGGATTTTGACACCGAAGTTGAAAGCGTTACGGCAGGGATAGTAAGGGGAGATAGACACTCTACTTGGTAATAACCCTTTGCCATATGTCAATCATGAGCCAGTTTAGACTAGACCTAATGACTCAAACACCAAAACTGAACAACTACCCTTGAGTCAATTCCGACTCATCATGACCTCATAAGACAGTATAACCGCTGTGCGCGCGCACGGGGGTGTGTGTGTGTGGTTGTAAAATCTTTACAGAAGTAGAAAGCCACATCTTTCTCTCGGGGAGCTGGTGGACTCAAACTGCTGACCCTGCCCAACATGTAGTGCCCTATCCCATCATGGCTCTTGTGGACATAACAACTAGACATTTCCATTTTTGAAATAGACTGTTGGAACACCAATAGTCAATTTGGGTTTGAGAATTCCTTAACTATTCCATCTATTTGGGCAAGTAGAGAGGAAAGTAGTGTGCTTACCTGTTAAATTCCTCTGTATCTAGGACTTCCAGTCACTTAGCTGACAAGACCTCGTCAACGAAAGGCTTTATACCACTTGATGTCACATATTGTTGCTAGGTAACCAGCCAGTTTAGAATTTTCACAAGGCCTTCTCGTCAGCCATTCTTTCCCTCAACTTTATCCTTCAAATGTAGCTTAACTTATATATCAATTTTGCCCAAACAAACATTTCAGTTCTCCTATAGTTTCTGAGTGCCTGGAATCCGGAAGCACTGTGGTTTGGTTCTGGCTTTTTCTTGTGGTTGCAGTCAAACTGTTATCTAGAATCTGTTATGTAGTCATTTCAAGAGTGGAAAATCAGCATTCATACTTACGCACATGCTTGAATTCCTCTCCACCAACTTCACCTTAGGGCTGCTTCCTCTACAGTGACAAGCCACCCAAGATGGCCACTACACCCTCTTTTTTAATCTAATCTTGGAAATCACAATCCATCACCTTTCCAAATGCTTGGTACACAAGTCAAACTCACTGCCATCAGTTTAATTCTGACTTACAATGACTCTATAGGGCAGAGCAGAGTTGCCCCTATGGGTTTCTGAGGTTGTGAACCTTTGTGAGGACAGCCTCCTCTTTCTCCCTACGAGCTACTGGTGGGTTTGAACTGCTGACCCTTTGGTTAAGAGCCCAGTGGTGGGTTATTATGTTAGTGTGGGTAGACTTGAGAAACAAATTCATAAAATGCATCTGTATATAGGGGAGAGGTTTATATACCAGAGGAATTGAACCTTGAGAAAGCATCCCAGTTCAGTCCAGAACAAATCCATAAGTTCAATGTTAGCCCATATGTCCAGTATCAGTCTGTAAAGTCCTCTTCAGACTCAACAAAACACATGCAATGATGTCAAACGCGAGATGATCACAAGCCAGTGGGTAGACAGTCTGTGGATCCAGGGGCATTGTCAGCATCTCAGCGCTGGCGGGAGTCTGTCTCCACACGGTTTCTCTCGGTCCAGGGTTCTTGATGCATCCAGGTAGGTCTGTGTGGCTTCTCCTCAGGGATGTCTCATGGGGAGCCAGCCTGCTCAGTCGAGTTTCTCAGGCAGTGAACACTGTCAGCAGAAAGTCTCCAAGCAAGTGAACCAACGGAGCTAGTGTCTCCTGCTTCCGAGAAGGAACGACCACATTTGCCAGAATTCTCAGGAGAAGACCGTACCCACAGAGAAGCCTCATTGGCTATCTCCAGATTGACGGGCTAGACTCCACCCCTCAGATTGACACCAGATTAGGTGGCCGCCACAGTTACTAAGTATAAAACCAGCAGTTCGAACCCACCAGCTGCTCAGTGGAAGGGACTTTCTGCTCCCATGAAGAGCTGCAGCCTCAAACTCACAGAGACTGCTCTGTCCACAGGGTTAGAATTAGTCAGAATTGACTCGAGGATAGGGATGGTACATAGACCCACCGGAGTGCACACTAGAGAGAAGGAACTGGACAAGAATGTGAAGGGAGAAAGTGGAGCCCCTCGGAGACCATCATGAGAACTTGTTAAATGCTGTCAAGTCAGATCTGAGTCCCAGTGATCCTGTGTACAACAGAACACACACTGCCTGTTTCTGCATCATCCTTGGTATTGTTCTTATGTTTGAGCCCCTTGTTGCAACCTCTGCATCAGTCCTTCTTGCCGCGGGCCTTTCTCTTTTTGCTGACCCTCTAGCAAGCACGACGTCCTTTTGCAGGCACTGGTTCCTCCTGAAAACATGCTCAAAGTCCTTAAGAAGAAGTCTCACCACTGTTGCTTGTAAGAACCATTTTGACTGTACTTCTCCCATGGGAGATTTATGTTTGCTTAGCAGTCCCTGGTATTTCCAACATTCTTTGCCAGTACCATAGTTCAAATGCATCCATTAGTTGGTCTTCCTTACTCAGTGGTGGAGGGAGGCTCCTTCAACTTCCACATGCCTGTGAAAGCAAACAACCAGCGCATAACACCATCTCCTAACGGTTCACCCCCACTGATAATTACCAGTACCCACAGGGTGTCTGGAGCTCTATTTGCAATAAATGTATTAAAGACACTGTACAAACCAGAGAAAAAGGAATCCCAAAGATAAGTTTGTGTCATTTACTAGGCATCAGACAAATCTGTTTTTAAAGAATACAATACAATGTGTATAGCCCTAGAGATAGGTGGATATTTATTTGTGTTTGATTGATCATATAAAGGCATTTGGCCGTGTGGATTGTGACAGATTTACATGTAGCATTGCAAAGAATGAGAATTCCAGAATACTTCATGTTGCGTTCAAGGAGTCCTGGGGACTCCTAACACTGGGGGTTAGGGTCTGTGGTTTGAACCCACCGATTGCTCCCTAGGAGAAAGATGAGGCCATCTGCTCTCAAAGATTTACCGTCTTGGAAACTCTAAGGAGCAGTTCTCCTCTCTTCTGGAGAGTTGTTTTCAGTCAGAATCAACAGCAGAGTTTGGTTTGGGGTTAATTGTGCTCATGTGGAAACGATATATAGACCAAGGGGGCAGTTGTTCAAACAGAGCAGGGGTATACTGCCTGTTTTCAAATCATGAAAGATATTCATCTGGAATCTGTTCTTTCACCGTACGTAATTAATCTGTATACTGAGCGAATCATGCTAGCATTTGACAGTATGAAGAGCTTGGCCCCAGGATTGAAGGAAGGCTCGTGATCAACCTGCCCTGGCCGGGGGGGTGGGGGTGGGGGTGGGGAGGAGCTGATATCAAGGGCTCAAGTAGAAAGAAATGTTTTGAAAATGATGATGGCAACTGTAGCTGGATGGCTAGATTCATTCTGTGTGCTTTTCATTCCTCTGAGTCTCAGATCATTTATAACAGCATTTGGCGCCTGAACAGGGACCCAAAGGGATGCCTGAAGGACTCACGGAACCAAGGTGGTAAGTTACATGAATACTGCAGTCAACTTTGACAGAAGGCAGAGTCATGGGGAGTTCTGTATCTACAGAAAAACTATAAACTGAAGTTTGAATGCGAAAGAGAATAGCCTGCTTTTGAAAAGGTTACATAAACATTGCTATTGGTTTTATTCTGAAAATGAATCACTGAAAGTGAAAGAGAAAAACCTGCTTGTGATAAGGTTACATGAGATGCTGATATGGACCCACCTAGCAATCCTATATATGACAAAGTTTATGGTAGTTCTGAAGTTGAATTTTCCCTTCCTTAGATTCTTCCTCTGAAGAGGAGGATAAGTTTCTCATAGCTGAGAAATTAAAGAATTTGGTTTGTTTAGTAAATAAAATGGCCAAACATCTTCAGTTAGATTCTGGAAAGGCAGTTGTAGAACCAAAAGCTTCTTATTTTGAGGAAAAACCTCCAGCGTATCCCCAAAAGGATAAAGTTATGCCTTGAATCCCAGATGAGAAATAGGCTCAGACCGATGGCTGTGGGCAGCCACTAGGACTAGCTTTTGAACAAGTGACTGGAACTGGTCATTTTGCTGCTACTTACCACTCAGCGAGCCATCTTTGGGGATGTTATTATTTAACAGATTCATAATCTATGCTTACATGCTTGGACAAAAATTAGATGAAAAGGGAGAAACAGAAAAAAATACCTATTAAAATTTTACAAGGACCTAATGAATCTTTTCCTGATTTTTTATCCCGTCTTTCCACTGCTGGGGCTTCCCCTGCATTGCAAACTTCTCTCTTTCAGCGGTTATTTGTTGGAGCCTGTGCCCCATTTCTACCACTCAGAGTATAACTCTAAACTCCCTGGGGCTGGTCATGGTAACCTTTATAAAATGCTGCAAAAATGACTCCCAGCAAACCTTTAGTCCTTTGCCAGCACTTTTTATATAAAGTGCAATTTTCATATTTAGTGATTGTTCAAGTTTGGAGTAAGTAAGTAAGTTGCAGATAGTCAAAACAAGAGCTAAATGTTTCAAATGTGGAAAAATGAAGCAAATCAGGAAAAGTTGTCAGGAGCCAGGGAAAGATAGAAATTTTCTTCCAAAGCTATTCCACTCGGCATAGGCCGACAATGTCACAAAGGAGTTCATTGGACTAATGAGTGTAAGTCAGTCAAAGATAGAGATGGCAACTCCTTGCTGCCCCTATTTTCCAATTCGGGAAACTTCAGCAGGGAAACTGCCCTTGAGGCCCCGTCAACAATTCAAGGAGCTTATACTTTCTAGTAAGCTCAGGGACAGCGCATGTTCAGATAGACAATTAAAAATCTCTATCTATTACATGCTACTTCTGGAAGTGCTGCTTTAGACCTTTTCTTTCTTTCTTTCTTTCTTTTTTGCTTTAGACCTTTTCATTCCTCATGATTTGTTATTAGATCCTTCTCAAATAGTTGTTAAAATCCCGCTCAATCTTTTTGGACCTATCCCTGATAATACTATGGGTCTCATTTTAGGTTGGAGTAGTCTAAATTCTTAGGGAATGTTAATCCACACCGGAGTGACTGATTCAGATGATATTGAGAGATTTCTATATTGATGTCCACTTCTAAACGTATTCCATTTTCAAAAGGTCAAAGAATTACTCAATTATTGATATTACCTTATTATAAAAAAGGGGCTGCTCCTGTGAAGAGGAAGGGAGGATTTGGTAGCACTGGAACACATGTATTTTGGCAAACATTTATTGGAGACACTAGGTCTCATATGGTGAGAGTAATCCAAGAAGGCGGCTTTATACAGCTTTATATATTTTACATTTTCTAAATTTAAATGACAGTAATTTCATGGTTGCTGAATTTCATTGGGAAAATAATGTTTCTAAAGATCTAGAACAGCCTATATGGTTATAAGAGTTTTGAACAAGACAAATGGCAACCAGCTATGGTCATCAAATGGGGAAGAGTGTGTGCTTATATTTCTACGGGAGAAAAGTAATTGTGGGTTCCAGATAAGCGAATAAAATTATGTGACGGCCCAGAAGAGACCCTGCCATGAAAGTGAACCGAACCAGGGTTTTGCTGACATGAGCACTACCGAAAAAAGCAGTTTGAGCTCCCTTGATGACAAGTTCTAATTTGTTTTTAGCAATGATGACTATTTTGACTACTCAGGTAAAGGCTGAAAATTTTACTTACTGGACACGGGGAGCCTTGTTTAAAATTAAGATATAAGGCCTGGTTGTCTATTATAAAAAATTCAGGAGATAAGAGCAAGCCGCAAAAATTGCTAATTTTAAGTGCGCCTGGTTTTCTATTTAAATATAACAGGAAATATTTCTGTAGCTCCATCGCCCCCATATCAATCACCCACCTATTTGCACTTGTCTGATTGGGTATCTTGGAGTACTTGCAGAGGAAAACAGACCCGAGTGTTAGTTAAATAATTCCCAAGCAATTATCATTGATTGGAGCCCTTCAGGTTCTGCTCGGGCTAAATCTCGTGCAGCTGATGTTAAATGGCATTCTCATAATCACACAATTGACACACAAGCATCGGAGCCTATTTTTTGGCATGGGAGAGGATTTTCTCCTCTCAGCCCTCATGGATAGGAAAACCCCTCCAAAGTCATTTATGGAAAATAGACACTTGTTCCCTATTAGAGGATGGATTGGCAACAGTACTAATCATACAGGAAATTACACCTTGTCCTTTACAGTTAATACATTGTTATATTTGGACATACTCAATATGTTCAAGCTTGTGTGCGTTTGCCATATCTTTTCATGAAAAGATTTGTCAACTGGAATCCATCCTCTGGAGAAATTAATTGTAATAATTGCTCTTTTTTAACTTGTTTCAATTTTTCTATTTCTTTTAACCATAATAGTGAAAGTATATATATTTTTTGATAGCTAAAGTAGGAATATGGATGCCTACTCAATTGTCTAGGCAATGGCAAAGTTCTCCTACTTTAGCTTTAATTGACAAATTGACTAAAAGACTTTTAAGAAGATAAAAGCAATTATTGAGAATTTTAATAGCTTTGTTTTTAGGAATCATAGCAATTACTGCTACTACTACTATTGCAGAATGAGCTTTAAATCAGTCTATACAAGCCGCTACTTTCGTAGATGATTGGCATCCAAATTCTGAGATTTTGTGGTTCACTCAACAATATATTGACCAGCAAATTCATGAACAATTGGCTGATTTATCCCAAGCAGTTTTTTTGGGGGGAGACCAAGTTAAAGCAGCTAATTAAATTGCAATGTGATTGGAATTATACATCCATATGTGTTACTCCTGTGGTTTATGATGATGCTCTGTTTCCTTGGAATCATGTCAAAAGACATCTAGTGAATTATCACAATCTATCACAGAATATTTTGCAATTACAATATCATACAGGATAGTTATAAAAAACAAATGTTAAAAAACACAAATGGAAGAGATTAATGGCGTTCAAGTGTTTGACAGTTTTTTGCAAGGTCTTCACCAATTTAACCTTATTTCCTCTCCTCAAGCTATATTTGGCTTTTTTTCTGGGTTGCTTTTGCTCATAATTTTTCTTTTATATAGTCTGCCAAAAAATCTCTGACAAAGAACCATAGAAGAAATCCTGCAGTTGCAGCATTTTCTCTTCATCTGGATGCTATAAATGGAGTGGGGGAGGGGGATGTAACTTGGATACAAATCAAAACTTCAAGGATACATATTCGGGTCAGTGTGGTCTGCACACAGTCTAAGTCGACTCTCAAGAAAATGCACACATTCCTTGAGTGAGTGTTTATCCTGGAGCTTGTTTGGACCCTGTTCTTTGATTTATAGATTGTATTTACACTGTCCCAGATGACCTGGTTTTTAGGGTAATGTTATTTTAAGAAAGGTGCTTATCAAATTTAAAAATATTCTGAGTAAATGCAACCAGTCCTGTATTCCCAAATTCGAGCATGAATAAAAAGAGAGGACACGGCTCAGTTCCTTGTTACATGCCCGAGCGCGCTGTAGCCCTCTGATTTCTTACAGATTCATTCCGTGTGCTTCTCTTTCCTCTGCATCTCCATTCATTTATAACAACAGGCAACCTATGTACATATGTGCTTGAGCCAATGTATGGATGGTGATAAGAGCTGTATGAACTTCCAATAAAATGATAAAGCAAACAAACCAACCAAAATCCAACAACCTGCCTTATGCAGATGACACAGCCATGCTTGCTGAATGTGAAGAGACCCAAAGCACATACTGAGGAAAATCAGACAAGACGGCCTTTGGCAGGGATTACACCTCCACGGAATGAAAGAAGAAATCCTCACGACGGAACCAGTCAACAGCATAAAGAAAGGAGACAACACTGAAGTCCGTGACTTTTTTTTTTTTTACTTTGATCTCCAGTCAACACTCAAGGAAGCAGCAGTCAAGAACTCACACACCGTAGTACTTTGGGCAAATCTGCACAGAGCGCAAAGATGTCACTCTGAAGACTAAGGTGTGCCTGAGTCAAGTCGGTATTTTCAATAGTCTTATCCACAGTCTCATGTGCTTTTGACGTGTTGTCATGAAAGGGGAAGGTTAGCAAAGACGACGAAGACTCCCAAGGAGATGCGCTGACACGGGGGGGGGGGGGTAATGCGTAATATCATGTGTGAGAATGGTGCCGCACTGGGCGGGAGATATTCTATCCAGTTATATATAGGGCTGCTCTAAGTCAAAGTCGACTGGATAGCCCCTGAGACAGTGAGGGTTTATTGTGCCCACCTGGCTGATAAGCACATGTGGGGTTCATTGAAGGGCAGAGAGAGAAATGGCTCAGTGAGGCTCACCTTTCTAGTTCTCGGGTCTCTTGCTCTTGGACGGTCGGACCAGGGTGCAGCTGTCTTAGAAAGTTCCCTGCGTCAGCTGGCAAGGCTCACTTCCTGTGAGACATCCCTGAGGAGAAGACAATTGGACCTTCCCTGATGCAACCCTGGGTGCTGGAGCAGCCGTGTGGAGATGCTTACCTGGTCACTGGTTTGGCTTTCTCCCTGCAATCAGTGTCATTGTGTGTGTGTGGTGAGCTTGAGGAGAACTTTGTAGATTGGTGTCGGACATATGGGTTAATGTTGAACTTATAGGCTTGCACAGCACTGGGATGGAATGCGTTCTTAATGTACATTTACCCTTTATCTAAAACATTATATATATATGTATATATGTTTCTGTGGATTTGTTTCCCTAGTTTACCCAGACTAACGCAGCTCCTCACAATAACAACATAAAGGAGCTGTAACCGTTGTGTAAGGAAACCTTAGCGTAATGGACCATTTGGGCTCAAAAGGGCAGCATTTATCCATGAATAAAATGCAGAGGATTAGGAAAGGAGGAGGAGAGACACAGGGAACACAGAGGGGGAGTGAGATAAGTGACGTTTCATTACAGGGATTGCAATCCGTGAGATGGAACAATGTGTGTGAATTGTTGAATGCTCTGTAAACCTTCCCCCAATTCACAACAAAACAGAGAGCGGGAGAGCAAGAGAGAGAGAGAGAGAGAGAGAGAGAGAGAGAGAGAGAGAGAGAGAGAGAGAGAGAGAGAGAAGAGAGATAAAGAGAGATAAAGAGAGAAAATATGTGATGAAACTCACAATCATAAACTAGATCAGGCTTACTCTTCTGACAGAGACTCACAAGACCCTCTGTGGCTCTGGCCAGACCTTTGATGTCTGGGCGGGAACTCCGCCCCGAGTTAGAACAATAAACCCCTGAAGATCAAAGGGGCAGTGTTTACAGGAGGATGAAGTTCAGAGGGTTAAGATAGCTGAAGTGGATGGTGCAGTGAGGTGACTGCAGTGGTTGATTTGAATCAGAATGTGTATGACTGGTTGATTGTAAAGCTGTAGCCTACATTGTGAAAGTTTGAAAAAAGATACCACGCACTCATTGACTGCCACCATTCTGACGCATGGTGATCGTATTGGACAGGGTCGAAGGGCCTCCAGTGCGTTTCTAAGACTAACTATGGGAGCAGAAAGTCTCATCTTTCTCTGGTGTCTTCGAACTGCTGAGTTTTGGTTAGCAGCCCACCACATAAGCACAATGTTTCCAGGGCTCCTGAAAAACAGACAAATTCAAATAAGATTCTTAGACAATACCACTTTTTGCCCATCGCACTTTTCAGACTCTGAAAAGTCTTGATTTCATTCCTACTGTCTTGTGGAGCCCTGGTGGTGTGGGGGTTATGCGTTGGGCTGTGACTGCATGGCTGGCAGTTTGAACTACCAGGCATGCTCCTCTGGAGAGAGACTGGGTTTTCTTTCTTTCTTTTTTTTTTTGGGGGGGGAGGGGGGGCATCACTGCTCTCAGGTGATGGGAGTAGGAGGCCCAGCCCATGGAGCTGGAATCAAACCTCCATCCCAGTGGGCCGCAGTCCCGCGCACAACCACTACGCCACCGGGGCTCAGCCAAGAGAGACTGGGTTTTCTAATCCTGTAAGCAGCTATAGTCTTGGAAACCCACACGGGGCCACTGTGAGTCAGCATTGACTGGATGACAGTGAGTTTAATTTTTATGATCTGATTTTTGACCAGTTAAAGTTTGGTCATCAGGGACACTGCCAGGGGGCAAAGGCAGTGAATATCTGAAGCAGCGTGCTTCAAACCAAAGCTCATTCAGTGTTAGTTGAGGGTTGATGACCACAATCTTAACTGGCCTATAGCATAGTCCATAAAGGGGAGGGTCCAGAGAGGTGGGCCACGGTTTGACATCTTCCTTTAGTGAGTAGTGACATGGAGGACCATCTAAGATACCATCATTGGTCTCTTTCCCGCTGGAAAAAAAGAAGAGTGAAAACAATCAAAGACTTGCGGAAACAATCGGCCCAAAGGACGCACAGACTATGGGAACCACTTGTCTGAGACCAGAAGATCTAGCTGGCGCCCAACTGCCACCACCCGTCTACCTGACTCAGGTCACGGGACGTCCTGGACAAAGAGGAAGAAAAGTGTAGGGCAATTCAGAATTACAAAACAAAAACAAAGAGTCTGTTCTCACTGGCCTCGTAAAGACTGCTGGAACCCCTTCAAGATTGGGCCCCTTTTGCTAATAGGTGCAGAGGGTTTGGCTCTGACTTCCAGCAACCCCGAATGACCAACAGAACAAAACACTGCGCGGCACTTCTCCGTCCTCACAATTGTGTTTACGTTGAGCCCATTGTTGTGGCCACTGGTTTGATCCATGTCATTGAGAGTCCTCCTCTTTTTTGATAGCCCTCTACCAAACATGATATCCTGCTACTTTTTTTTTTAATGGATTTCTTGTGGCTCGCATCTGGCTGCCAAACTGATCCTGGTCCAAAGCCTTTGGGGGGGGGCGCGGGGGGGCATCACTGCTCTCCGGTGGTGGGAGTAGGAGGCCCAGCCCCACTGCTGGAATTGAACCTCCGTCCCAGTGGGCCGCAGTCCCGCGCACAACCACGACGCCACCGGGGCTCAGCCCCCAAAGCCTTCCTTGTCATTGCTTTTCTGATCGTTTTCCTAGCCATTTTGGGGGGGCATATTGTTCTCTTTACTACATTACTTTTATTTTTGTATGTTCTGCTGCCTCTAACAGTCGAATGAGGCAAATGCAGTGACCTGCAGTGATTCGGGTGACTTAAGACCTAGTGGCAAGGGGTCAATGTGTCACTGTGAGCCAACTCTGCTTAAGTCTAACCAAGTCTGCTAAGTCTTTGACATACCTGCCCACTGTGCTTCCAATGTATGCGTTAGCTATAACCCTAGGATTCAGTCAGGTTTGGAATGCCGCCTCCCTGGATCCTGTTTGTGGCCGACTTGATCTTCCAGTTTTCCTGCTTGTGGCATAAGCTTTGATAAGATATAGCCACGTGAAAAGTAGATGACAGGGTGCTGAAGCTTCTGTTTTGGTAGATTCACTGTGTCTAATGATTTCCCTGGGATCTGACACATTCTCTGAACATGACAGCTTGCCTGTACATAGTACATTCGTCACTGGTTTTAGAAAAGGGGTGTCAACGTCACCCGGAGCTAACAACAACGAGTTACGCGGAGGAAATGTTCTGAGAGTGATTGTGGTGATGATTGCACAAATCTTAATACGACCGGTTAGATTGTATGATATGTGAAGTATGTGGCAGCAAAAGCATTTTAAAATAAAATAAATGTTACCTGGGAATGGAAATGAGCAGAACACTCATCTAACAGTCCTTACTACTGTAGGATGCTCCCTTAGCTTATCTAATAATCAGCTTTTCTCCTCTGTTCCACTTGGGGTGATTATTGATTGGGCTTGATGACCCCAGACTCCTGGGCCCCGTCTGGAATTTCCATTCTTTTTGCTGATTCCCAAGGCTTGTTATGATCCACACGGTCCAAGGTGTTGGCATAGTCGGCGGGGCACAGATAAGCATCTTCCAGGAATCTTCTGCTTTCAGCCAAGACCCCTCTGAAGTTAGCAGTGACAGCTCTCCTGCCACATCCTCCTCTGAGTCCAGTTTGATTTTCTGACAGCTCCCTCATGGTGCACTGCTGCCAGAGTTTTTGCCCGATTGCCAGTAAAATTTTACTTGCACGTGAAATTAACCGGAGCTCTGGTGGTGTAGTGGGTTATGGGTTGAGCTGCTAACAGCAAGGTCCAGCAGTTTGAACTCGCCAGCTGTTCTCAGGAGAAAGATAACATTGTCCTTTAAAGAGCTACAGCTTTAGAAAAAAAAAAACCCAGGGGTAGTTCATCTCTGTACTAAAGAGTCATTATGAGTCAGAATCAAATGATGGAAAGAGGTAGTCTTTTGTTTGGTTTGGAAAAGATGTTATTTGAATAATATCTGAAATGCTGTCGTGGCACCTTTTTTGAACTATGCACAAATATAGATCTCTTTCAGCCAGCTGGCCAAATGGCTGTCTTCCAGATTTCTTGGCGTACACTAGTAAATGCTTCCACCTGGGCATGGTTTCTGGGACATTTCAATGGATAGTCCACTGGTCCTTAGAGCTTTATTATTCTGGGAGGGCCCCTAGATACTATTCAAAGCTGGAGCTGAACCACTTGAGAAGATTGCCATTCAGCCCAACGCTAGGCCTCTCACACCCACGAGACACTTGCTGCTTCTCAGACGAGTCAGTCACAGGAAAGCAGGAGAGCATTTGCCCAATAACAAAGCTCAGAAGACAGGAAGGAGCTAGAAAAGTGGGCGACTGCAAACAGGGAGTCAAAGAGGAAGTGGGTAGAGTGTTGTTATATTGAGGTAATTGCAAGGAATGTCATGAAAGAAATGTGTCTGAATTGTTGCCAGGGAAACCTATGTGCTCTGTCAGCTTTCACCCAAACAGATGCTAAAAACAAACATGCTGAGATACCCAAAGTTGACCCAGGGTGGCTACCGGGACCACCTGGAAAAGGCTGCGTGTTCGTTGTGAGAACATTCCAGCTGCAAGTTCCGTCCCCAAGCCAGCAGACTGTTTGTGAGGAACAGAATATAGCAGGCATTTCTTATTTCAGTCTGGTGCTTTTTGGTTGGACCCGCAAAAAAGAAACATTTGGTAATCTCTGGGAATATTTGATTCTTGCACACGTCAGGTCAGATTGCAGTGTGAACCCTCCAATTGCTCTGCAGGTACTCAGGCTGTAACCTTTTCAGGTACTTCCATCCATCTCTAAGCTAACTTACTGTTAGAATAACTCATGGCATTCTATTTTCTGTATTGTCAAACATACATCTATTGTGGGCTTCACTGTCTAGACAATCTGCCAGAGGGGCACTGACATGGGAAGTAAATAGTTCATGCATCATAAATGCTACTCCTATTGCTTTATCTGATTTTTTTGTTTGGGGGGGCCGCTTCACTGCCCTCTGGTGGGAGTGGGGGGGCCCAGCCTTGCTCCTGGAGAGCTGCTGCTGGATTTGAACTGCCAAGCCAGCGGGCCGCAGTCCTGCACTCAACCACTACGCCATCCATTTTATCTGGTTGTTATGGTCCATGCTTACATCTGTGGTTATTTTGTTCATTGCCATTTAGTCGATTTCAACTTAGAGCGGCCCATTGGTTGGCCCCTTCGGTTTTCCCAGATTGAAAATCTTTATAGGAGGAGACAGTTGTTCCCGTCTTTGGAGAAACAGTTGTTGAGTTCCAACCCGTGACCTTGCAGTTAGCAGCCTAAGGCTAAGACAATCTTTTGTCACCAGGTCTCCTGAGCAATGTGATAACGCGGAGAAAGCCATAGACGCACGGCCACGAGTCCATTTGGACTTCATTCGTTCTCATGGCCGCGGCTTGACAGGACTGTCTCCTGAGGAGTGACGAGTGGTTCTGAATTGAATTCCTAACCTTGCGGTTAGCAGCTCACCGCCTAACCACTACGCTACCAAGGCTCTTGGAGCTTTAACATAATTTAGAAAAGCACGTGACTCCCCCTTGTGTGACGGTCCACCCTTCTGAGAAAATTCTAACCCCTTTCTCTCTAAGTTGGAGTTAGAGACTTTGTCTCCACTGATCCAGGACGCGAACCCTTAATTAGGCTACAAAGTGGCAGCTGTGGTGCAGCGGGCAGCGGGTGCTTCGCAGCCTACTTCCCTCGCTGAACTCCCAGACAGCCGCCGCCCGGGGACCAGCCTATCGGAGTGCGTGATCCGCCCACGGGGCGGAGCTAGGTAAAACCACGCCCCCTCGGCGAGCCCGGGGCGGGACTTCCGCTGCGTAGAAGGGCCACTTCCTGATCCGGCGGCAATCACTTCAGAGCCGTCTGGGTCCGCGGAGCCGTAGCCGGTGGCTGATCGGCCTCGCGCGATGCCCAGCGACAGTTCTGGGTCGCTGGAGCGCGAAGCGGAAGACACCGCGGCGGCGGCGGCGGCGGCGGCGGCGGCGGCTTTCCCTGCGCCGCCTGCCATCGATTTCCCCGCCGAAAGCCCGGACCCCCAGTACGACGGTGAGCTGAGCTTCGTTTCTGGCGCTGGGCGGTCTGGGCTGGGTCGCGAGTTGGGCCTGGGCCCCGGGGGCGCGGCGCCGGCGGGGGTGGGGGCGGGGGGGAGTAGGGCACCGAGCGGCTTGGGAAAGTGGACATTTGTGGTAACCCTCGCCGCAGCCGCCGCCCCCGCCGCCGCTTCCCTGTTGACTTGTCTGTGTCCCGCCTTCTTGTCGCCGCCCCGGGCGCGCCACGGATCTGGGAGCTGCCCGCGGCCACTGTCCAGCGCCGGAGTCCCGTGGTCTGGCCAGTCGTTAAGAGAGAGCTCTGGTCGCGGTCAGAAGGGGGTTCTGGAGACCGCAAGCGCTGACCGCTTGAAGCTTTGCGTCTTCTTGAAGCTCGCCAGGTCTTATGCTTCACGGACCATATGGCAGCACGGGCCCCATTTTCTTCGTTTCTGTTTGTGACTAGTATTTTCTCGGGGTCAGCCAGACTCTTTGATGCCGTGGGAGAGGGGTTGGAGCCCGTTCAGAGGAACAAGTGTCGCCGGGCAAATGCCACGGGCCTGTGCTGGGTGAGCCGACTGCGATTCGTTCTTGGTTTACTTGCCTTGGCGATTGGTAAAATGTGCCGGCCGAGTTTCAGTGTCTGATGGACACTCGTCTTTCCTGCAAACATTAGGCTATCTAGGGTCTCCAGGAGTGTGGATCGCCCCTAAGGCAGTGAGAGAGTGATAGCCGCTCACTAACGTGGCACAAGGCGTTATGTCGCAGGACGCGGCTCAGTTAGAAACACTCAAGTCTGCCTGGTGCTCAGGAACACCGAGATAAGGCTTTCTGCAAACTCAAGATAGTGCTGGCAGGGAGAGTTCTTGCATAAACTTAAAGTTTCTTTCTCTGGGTTACTGATAACACTGTTGTGTTTACTTGTGACCCCTTCTTTTAAAGAAGCCCCAAATGCCCAGCTAGAATATATATCGTTTTAATGTGACAAGTTAGAGCTGAGAAGCATTCGGTTGCCTTTTAAAATAGACATCAAAGCAAACATACAAAACAAAATAGTTGGGGGCTGAGCCCCCGGTGGCGTAGTGGTTGTGCTCAGGACTGCGGCCCACGGGGATGGAGGTTCGATTCCAGCTCCACAGAGCAAAGGCTGGGCCTCCTACTCCCACCACCTGAGGGCAGTGATGCCCCCCCCCCCAAAAAAAAATAGTTCAATGACTTCTCTGATCTCCTGGGGAAGGCATTCTTATCAGTTAATGGTAGAGTCAGAAAAATTCAAAATGGGGTCCAAAAGGTGGTGGCCAGCCTTTCATAGGGATCCACTGCCCTGTAACGAGCAGGAGACTATGAGTGACTCGGGGACCCGGGCATTGGAAGCAGGGCCAGCAGTGTGTCTGTCCAGCCATTGTCAGGTTCACGCTGTA
>PVJH01015649.1:0-53108 GCA_004026705.1 Nesogale talazaci | reverse complement strand
AAAAGTGATTAAGTGGAAGAACAAAGTGCTGGTTGATGTACACCCTGCCTGATTTTAAATTATGCAGTATCCTTTTACTGTCTGAAGGATTGCTTTTTGTACAGATTCTTCATGAGCACAATCAAGTTATACAAATTTCATTTTTTGATGTTACCCATAATTTGTGATCCACACAAAAATCTTTATACATTTAATGAAACCCTAGTAAACATTTTTCTGAAATTCTCTGCTTTCAACCAAGACCCACTGTAACCCATAATCATCCTATATATAACTTTATCAAAAATTGCATGATCCCTAAGAATGCTATTGTTAGGTGCTGTCAAGTTGATTTTGACTCACAGCAATCTCAGGAGCGAGAGCTCAGTTATCTGTGGGCTCTGTGCTGGGCTAGTACACGAAAGGTCGGTGCTTCAAACCCACACGCTGCTCGAGGCACCATGACACAGCTATCTGTTCCAGCAGAGATCAGCATCTCAGAAATCCTACACACAAGTGCTATGAGTATGATTCAACTTAAACTTAGCAAAGGGCTAATACACAAAGAGTGAATATTTCATTCCTACCAATTTCACATCAATCATCAGGTTTTGACTTTTAAATTTTCAAGAACTTTAACTAATTATAACATCTGATAATGTGGGGGAGGGGAAGGGGAGAAAAAAGAAGGAGCGTGAAAAGACCATTCAAGTCTTTTTATCTACTGTAATGCATTCTAGAATGAATAAATTATCTCAAAAGAGAAAGAAAACATCCACAATGTGAGTAGGTACAATTTCAAAACACCCATAATAAATCTCTCTAACACACATTAAGAAAAAAAAACCTACAAAAATCAAGTGCCATCAAGTCAATTTCTGACTCCTTGTGATCCTTTAAGATATGAGGAAAACTGCCCATTTGTGTTTCAGCAGCTATAAATCTTTATAGAAGCAGGAAACCTCATCTTTGTTACATAGAGCAAATTGATTTCAAACTGTTTACTGTGGCCAGCAGCCAACGTGTAATCCACCAGGGTTCCTTTAATGTGTCACATACCGATCAAAATACATACTAAGCCATTATGTTCAATTATTTCTCTAAAATGTTCTCTAGAGAAGAGTTTCATTATGGATACTTTCAAACAATTGCCTAAGTTTTTCTAACTTGCTATTTAGAAGGGGGGGAGGGGCATCACTGCTCTCCGGTGGTCGGAGTAGGAGGCCCAGACCCACTGCTGGAATTGAACCTCAGTCCCAGTGGGCCGCAGTCCCACGCACAACCACTATGCCACCGGGGTTCAGCCCACTAACTTGCTATTTAATTAATCTTCTAAAAATACTGACTGAGCTGCTTTATGCTTTCAAATTTTGAATGTACAAGGCAGAACATGTTTAAAAAAACTCCTGGGGCTGAACCCTAGTGACATAAGTGTGCGGGACTGCGGCCTGTGGGCTTGGCGGCTCAAATCCAGAGGCGGCTCTCGGGATCGGCGCTGGGTAGCTCCCACAACCACCAGAGGGCAGTGATGCCCCCCCAAAAAGAACTCCTGTAAGATTTTCCTTAAGCATGTAACATAAAAATAGGAATTTAAATAACAACACAAATCCAAAGTACACATTTTACTTTGATGATATATAGTCTATAAAAATTTTGACATCTTTGAATGTATCAGACAAATCTATGATCTTTTTTTAGGTTTTAACAGATTAAAAGTATAATAGGTTTCTTAACTGACCTCTATTTCAGTGACCTGACTTTGCCAAGATATCTTTTGCCAGCTATAGATATGTCTATGGTATAGGGACCATTTATAGCTAACAAGGATTATTTTTAGTGTAATCAGGCACTTCTCTCACTAGTTAAGTTACATGCTTAGTAAAAGTCAGGTGCTTATTCCCAAACCTGTCTATACCAGTTATACTGGCTGTAACCCTCACACATTTTAATTAAACATTAAGTCTGTGAAATAACACTACAAAAAGCAGTTTCTTTGCAAACTAAGGTAAATGCGAACCAAGTAAAATGACCGAAGGTGAGCCATCTCTTTAAAAGATATTAAGTTAGTTAAGAGACCACACTATAAAATATGAGCAAGTCAGTCTCACACACACAATAATAACAATACACAACATAAGGACCTATTCTTAAAATCACCTTTAAGCTTTTGTTAAATTTTAGAGAAATCAAAACTGAGAATCAGAGATTATACATTACAGTTATAATATGTAGTTTAAACAAGCTAAGATCTTTAAACCTCATATTCAAAGAGGTGACATTTGCTCTTACATTAAACTTTTGGCATGTAAATAAACACCTATGTAGTTTCAATTAAAATTTTTTAAAGTATAAGTTACATCTACTTCACTTGTTATGATTTTACGATTTTTCAGTTTTACTGTTTTCAGTACCCTATCACGCTAACTGTCCCAATTCCATTAAGTAGGAAAATGTTTAACCTATTTTTCTGGAGTGCTTAAACTTCTTGAATATACCAACTGGATAAATACACAGGTCTAACACAAATTGAAAAGGAGTGCTGATGGTGTAATGGTGACTACTGGGCTGCCACCTGCAAGGTCAGCAGTTCAACACTCCCCGCAAACTCCTTGGGAGAAAGATGGTAAAGATTAGGGGGGAAGACTCTCAGGGCCAGCTCCACTCTGTCCTCCAGGGCTGCTACAAGTCAGAACTGGCTCAGCAGCAGTGAGTACGGTGTGGTTATGCAAACTGGAAGCACATAGTAACACCGAAAACAAACTCGGGGTTCCTGAGTCAATTCCAATTGATACCAACCCGCCATGAAGACTTTGAGTCTGTAAACTTTTACAAAAGCAGAGAGCTTCATCTTTGTCCCTCAGAATGGCTGGTGAGTTTAAGTTGTAGATCTGGCAGTTAGAAGTCAATGTTTATTCAACACTGCCACCAAGGCTTCTTAGTCAGTAAGTAAGAGTTCCAACATAACTGCCGGAAAAAAATATTACAAGGTAGGCTCCACTGGGCATGACCCTTTATTTTGTTTACTAACCACAGTACCTGGTATATAGTTGGTGCTCACTAAGCCTATGTTGAATGAAGGAAAAAAGCAACTTACTGTGATGACAGCCTTGCTAAGACAGATGGATCCCCTGCAGCCATACTCGGTTTCATCTTCAGATTTATAATAACTCAGAGTATTTTTTTTCAAAACTACCCAGCGATCCTGCCATCCATGAATGTAGTTTGTCCACTGGATAAAAGATTGTTAAGGAGAGAAGAAAACAAAAAGTTAGTATTTTTGAAATTTAAACTTTCTGAAACATTAATCTTATTTTAAAAATAAAATATGAAATGTCCAAATTTAACTATGCACATAGGCAATAAAATTATAGAAATGAAACATTTACGTTTTCTAGATTGTATAGTTAACTTGGGTATTTTTATGAGTGAAATAAATCAGAAAAAAATAAAATTCTTCTCTAATATTTGATGAATAACTAAAACAAGATTTTGTTTAAAAACTCTGCTTTTTCTGTTTTAATCTTCCTCTTTTCAGCATCTTCATTACACTTAAATTATTATGTCAAAATTATTCACTAGAAACAAATTCAATCATATAGTTTCTCATTTTTCTAAACAAAGTACTGCACGAGCCTTCTGAATCATGAGAAATATCAAGTTCTTCTTTTGTAAAACATCAATTTTATTGTACATGATTTCCATTTTAAAATTTATATAGGGCTGAGCCCCGGTGGTGCAGTGGTTAAGTGAGGAACTGCAGCCCACGGGCTTGGCAGTTCAAATCCAGCAGCAGCTCTCCTGGAGCAAGGCTGGGTAGCTCTCATGACCACCATAGGGCAGTGATGTTCCCCGCCAAAAATGTATATACTTTATATATAACTATAGAATTATACACCATCAATCTTTAAAAATATCAACTTAAACATTTTTCTTTACACAACACACTATCACTGTTTAAAATTGCTAATTCATAACCCATATACTTATTTATGAATCATGTTTATTAATCTTACCAATTAATCTTAATTCTATCTCCAATTCTAAAAGTTATATAAAGAACTTATTACCTAGAATGTTAATGTTTAGAAGGTTTAGACTAGCCTTCAAGACCTTCTACAAATTAATCCTAATTTGCTTTCAATTACTGTCATTTCCAAGACCTGTAACTGTGACCATGGACAAGCTACCTCTCTGATTTCTTCATCAAAATCTACCTCTTGCTGTTGTAGAGATTAAATAGGAATACAAATAGAACAGTGCCTGGCATACTGTATTTGCTCAGTTGGAGGCAGAGTTAATTATAACCAAGGAAAGCTTAAATGTCACCTCAGCGAGAGACAAGGAATTACAGACAAGATGGCAGTGTCCGAGCTGCTGCAGAAGCTGAAGGAGAAGCCACACGCCCTTGCCCTGATGGAACCAGACCTCTGAAGCTGGAGAAGCAATGGGGAAACCCCTGCCAGCAATGAGTTGCTTCTACCACCACTGGATGATATTGATGGACCCTGAGCCCTGGAAATGAGGAGCCATGAGGGGACCCCTGCCAACGCCGGGACTCTACACTCACTGGCCTGTGACTTCGTGAATTGGAAGGAGATTTTATAGACTGACATCGGGCATATGGGTTAATATCAGACTTATGACTTTGAACTGGACTGGATTAGGATGCTTTCTCAATGTCCCATTCCTCTTGTATATAAACCTTCCCCTTATATCCATATGCATGTTTATGATTTTGTGTCTCTAGTCTACCCGGACCGACACATTATGGTACCTTAGGAGTGGGATACTAGAGAAACAAATCATAAAGATGGAAAGTAGATATATGTTTGACTTGTGCCTCGTTGTATCGTTACTTCTTGGGCTAGCCAGAAGTCAGATATGTTCTTGCAGTTTACTGAGTTATTTTCTGGAAACAATACGGGAAGTTAAAGTTTTGATTACTCTGTTTGGATGCTGTCTTTGGTTATTCCTATATAAGATGAATACTGTTAATGTATATCTTGAGTTCAGGGGTAAAAGCCACCATTTGAATGTCTCAGACCCTAACAAGATCAGAATACCTGACCGAAAGCAGGGATCTGTTTTGATGCCTTCAGAGACCTAATTCCATGTTTTTGTGTAAACAGTAGTTTAGATAAGGATATAGATAAGCTTAATAAGTATTGACCTTGACTGTTTTAAGAATTACATTTAATTTCTGACTCTATGCTGTTTATACTGATTTCTTATGCCTATTATTGTAAATATAAGGATATAAAGAAATGTTTATTGGGAAGTATGAGAGAGTTTGTAAATCCAGTTACCTCAAGCCAAGCATTGATTTCTAGAAGGTTTAGGACTTAGCGTCAAAGACATCTCTGAAGAGATTAACCCCACCTTGTCCTTAGATGGGTTTAGGCCACACCTAGAAAGACTTCTCTGAAGTAGTCCCACCCAGTCTTTTGGAGTATTCAGGATGCTTGCATTCTTACAGAAGGTCACAGGGATGATTGAAGAAGGAGGAACTTTTCCTTTTTGGAAACTTTGAACTGTGGTCTATGCAAACAGTTGGAACATGGAACAATGAAGATAACTCCTCTCTGGGGCTCAATGTTAAAGGAAACCTGTGGCAGGCCGAACTGCTTGCTAGGTTTCCACCTGGATCTACTCTGAGTAGAAATAGGAGAACTGCAGCAATAAATAGGCGGGTTGAATTTGGTCATTGACACCCGTGGGACTTGGTTCACAGGAAATATAGGAGACGAGAGCAGGTTGACTGGTCTGAAGTTAATGACCTAGCATGAGAGCTAGGTGTGTTGAGAATCTGTGATGGGACCTTGGTCTAAAGGGAAGGCGACCACTTATCCTGGTGAGGCTAAGTGAAAGAGCCCACATTGAGTTGACCAGAATCTGACCAGTGGAAGAGAAGCCATTTGAGTCTGTGAACTGGTGCATATTGCTGCTGACTTTATGGATGGCCTGTCCTGATTTGACTTTGCTAATGGACGCACACTTCAGGAGTTTCCAACTGGAATGAAGACTCTTCACGTTGGACCTGATTGTTTCCCAGAGCAGTGGGTTGATATAAGTGGGCGATATAGAAATTAGATACCCAAAATGGGGGAATGAAGGCATAAGGTAGTTGGCTTGCAAACTCTGATAGCCGGTGAAATATATATTCATAGGATTATAGGATCAAAGTGTAGATATTATGTAACTGCAATTGTAAGGCAAAGGATATGTTTTGTTTTCTTCACTTGTAGAATATTATTTTTAAATGATGGTGATACATGTTGAACTGTATGCATTTTAGTTTTATCCTATTAGGTATAGATATGATTTTATTGTTTATTTGAAAGTTACATATGATTACAGTTATGTGAAAGTGTGAAATTAACAAGGGCTGGTCACTGTGGCGGTCATGTGCTTATGTTAATTTCATGACCGAGATGTAGAGGTGGAGTCTAGCCTGTTAATCTGGAGATAGTCACTGAGTAGCCAATGAAGCCTCTGTGTGGGCATGGCTTTCTCCTAAGATTTCTGGGAAACCTCGCGATATTTCCCTCGTGGAGATGAAAAGCTATCTCCCTAGTTGTTGGGAATTAGTCTCAGAGACAAGGAATTACAGACAAGATGGCAGTGTCCAAGCTGCTGCAGGAGCCGGAGGAGAAGCCACACGGCCTTGCCCTGATCAAACCAGACCTGTGAAGCTGGAGAAGCCATGGGGAGACCCCTGCCAGCGCTGAGTTGCTTCTACCACCACTGGATGCTGTTGATTAACCCTGAGCCCTGGAAATGAGGAGCCATGAAGGAACCCCTGCCGGAGCCGGGACTCTGCACCCACTGGCCTGTGACTTCGTGAGTCGGAAGGAGATTTTATAGACTGACATTGGGAATATAGGTTAAGATCAGACTTATGACTTTGAACTGGACTGGACTGGGATGCTTTCTCAATGTCCCATTCCTCTTGTATATAAACCTTTTCCATATTTAAAAAAAAAGTCACCTCAGCAGAATAGGTCCCTTTCAAAGTAATATGAGATGCCCAAGACCAAGCAAAATCATGTATCCATGGTTTGACGTTGGTTTCTTATAGAAAGCCCATCAAAATTACATAAATTTTAGGCCTTTAGTTAAAATACATGTTAGCTCTCTTATATCACCTAGAGCAGCTGCTCTCAATCTGTGGGTCACGACCCCTTTGGGGATTGAATGACCCTTTCATAGGGGTCACCTGATTCATAACAGTAGCAAATTATAATTACGAAGTAGTCAGGAAAATAATGTTATGGTTGGGGGGGGGGGGTCATCACAACATGAGAAACTATATTATAAGGGTTGTGGCATTAAGAAGGTTGAGAACCACTGAGCTTGAGGGTTTCCAATTTATCCTCATCCTGACTCTTCCTCATTTAAGAAATAAAGACTTGGCAATATCCTAGAGACTGCATAAGTAAAAAATGCCCTTGTCTACAGTCCAGCAAGCAGAAAATCATGAGAAATAAATCTAGTCATGTGTATTATATAATAAAGTAAAAAAGAATATATAAATAAAAGGGCAGTAATATAAAAATGCTACAAGAGTTAAAAGGAAGATTTCTGAATAGTTGGCAATTTAAGAAAAAGGTTTATAGAAAAGTTAGTTTTTGAGATGGGCAGAATTTAATCTAACAGGTATCTGGAGAAACAGAAGATGGGAAAAATCACAAAGGATAGGGAGAATTCAGAACATGATTAATGAGACATAATTTTAGCCAGGCTTATTTGCTGAGGTCCTATAAAGGCATAAATTTAAACTAGAATTACTGCCAACTAGTGTTTGTTATGGACACCTAGAATTATTGTCTGTCCAGGAATTTTGGAATCAAAAAAAAATACAAAGTGATTCTACAGAAAACTGGTTTCATAGATACTTCTATATATTTTAAATTACTGTGGAGAAACATAATTTGGGGCTTGTAGTTTATTTTATTGGGGGGGGGCATTTTTCTTCCCCACTCCTTCCTATCCCAAATTGAAGCCATTGCAGAGAAAGGGTATGATTGTTAGTAATGACCAAAGAGAGTAATGTAGTTTCAATATTACTCAATAGAAAGATAAGACTGACCACAGAGAGAGGCAGGCAAAAGCTCCCAGATACCATGCCCGTCCTACAAAATGGCACTGACCAAAACAATGCTGCTGTTTAGAGGTGCCATTGCGTCATTTCCGTATGTACAAGAAAATTAATAACACACTGCCTGGTTCTGTACCAGTTCACAGTGTTCGTATGTTTAAGCCCATTTTTGCAGACACTGTGTCAATTCATCTTGTCAAAGGTCTTCTTTTCGTTGCCCCTCTACGTTACCAAGCATAATATCATTGTCTCCTGGTCTCTCCTAACAAAATATTTCAAGTACAACCAAAACAATAGGAAGCAACAAAATGCTGGCAAGGTTGTGAAAAGAGTAAAACTCTTAGACATTACTGGTGGCAGTAAAATGATAATAACTACTATGGAAAACAGTATGGTCCTCTCAAACATTAGAAATCTTGCAACCAAACTCCTTGGTATAAGAAAGTAAGTCAAAAAATACTATTAGAAAATCATAGATCTCTTTGGTAAACAAAAAATTCACAATGTAAAGCTACTGTGGCGGGCATGTTATTCAAGATGTCAATTTTCTGCTTGAAATGTAGGGGTGGAGCCTGGCCTGGAGATAGCCATTGAGTAGCCAATGAGGCCACTGTGTGGGCATGGCTTTCTCCTGAGACTTCTGGGAAATCTCGGGATATTTCCCTCATTGAGAGGAGAGGCCATCTCCCCAGTTATTGGGAGTCAGTCTCTGGGACAACGAACTACTGACAAAATGGCAGTATCTGAGGAGCTGGAGGAGGTGGAGAAGAAGCCACTCGGTCTTACCATGATTGAACCAGACCTCTGAAACTGGAGAAGCTATGTGGAGACCCCTGCCAGTGCTGAGATGCTTCTACCTCCACTGGATGCTGCTGATGGACCCTGAACCCTGGAAATGAGGAGCCATGGGGAGACCCTGCTGGCGCTGGGGCTCTGCACCCACTGGCCTGTGACTTCATGAGTCGGAAGGAGACTTTATGGACTGGTATCGGACATATGGGCTAATATTGGACTTATGACACTGGACTGGACTGAGTTGGGATGCTTTTTCAATGTTCCATTCCTCTTGTATATAAACTGTATCCTTATAGCCATATGCATATCTATGAATTTGTTTCTCTAGTCTACCCAGACTAACACAACTACTGTTTCTTTAACCTCAATCTAGGTCTGTAAACTTGTGAAAGTGATTGTCCCCTCCTCTCGAACTCTTACACAAAGAATTCAATTTAGAAAAACTCAGTCTTGCACCCCCCTAATGACTCAAACTGTGTTTCTTCTAAATATTCCTTGAGTCAGTGAGGTTTTATTGTTGTTTTGAGTGTGGCAAACAAAAAGAAAACTGAAGGGGCAAGACCAAGGCTGTATGTAAGGTAGATGACTTCCAAAGGAATTCTTTTTTTTTTTTTTTGGGGGGGGGGGGCGCAATCACTGCCCTCTGGTGGTCATAGGACTCCTCCTGAGAGCCGCCGCTAGATTTGAACCACCAAGCCCATGGGCCACAGTCCCGCACTCAACCACTTATGCCACCGGGGCTCAGCCCCCAAAGGAATTCTTGCAAGCCATTCCTTGTTATCCCTTGAATAGGTCAGTATATTATGATGGGAGGAAAACTCCAAATTTCTTGGGCTTTTCCTCACTAATGTTAATTTTTAATTTCCTTAAAACTTCTTCCCAATAAGCCCCATGGCACCTTTTGTCCTTCTAGAAAATCTCTCAAGATTACTCCTTTAGAATCACCCAAAACAATGATAATTTTTTGAGCAGGTCTTTCTGACTTGAATTTAACTGGCTCAATCCCTTCAAAAGTCACTGTTTTGATTGCACCTTTTTTAGTGAGGTTGCCCTAAGAGAACTAAAACCAAAACCAAACACCAAACTCACTGCTATGGAGTGGATGCCAACTCAGCCAGCCACCCGACAGGGCAGTACACACTGCCCCCTCTTTCACCCAAGGAGCACATGGTGGCTTTGAACTGTGGACCTTGCAGATCACATAGTCTACTGGGTAACCACAACGCCACCTGCGCTCTTGAAGAAGGCTAGGACAAGTATGTTCCAAATAAAACTTGTCGATAGCCATCCACTGATCACAGAAGCATATTTAAGCACATTTGTTTGGATTAAGTTTGTGATGTAGTACCTAGAACCCCAAGAGCATAATTCTTTTACATACCCTCGTATCCAAGAGATAAGAGCAGTCATGTGAACATATGCACAACTGTGTTTTATACTGCAGCACTGTTCATAGTGAAAAAATGAAAATTACAGTGTATAAGCAAACTGTGGTACTTATGTACAATGGATTGTAACTATAAAGAAAACCTCACTGTACAACATGGATTAATCTGGAAGACATTAAGTAAAATAAATCAACCACAAAAGAATAAATATTACATCGTCTCACTTTTATATAAAATCAAAGCTGAGCTCCGGTGGCGTAGTGGTTGAATGCGGGGACTGTGACCCACTGGCTTGGCGGTTCAAAAGTATACCTATAGAAAGTAATGTTCCTTAATAGATAAGAGGGATTGAAGGGTAGGGCAGGGAGAATCAATAGATGGTCGATATTTGTTTTTTGGTGATGAAAAGGTGAAACCAAGTATAGGTGTAACCAACACAACTTGAGCAAAGTAAATAAAGATACCGGGGGCTGAGCCCTGGTGGCGTAGTGGTTGAGTGTGGGACTGTGGCCCATTGGCTTGGTGGTTCAAATCCAGCAGCAGCTCTCCGGGAGCAAGGCTGGGTAGCTCCCACGACCACCAGAAGGCAGTGATGCCCCCCCCCAAAAAATAAAAAAATAAAGATACCAAGAAATACCCAAGAAGAGGGGGCAAACTTGCAACAACTTAAGGAAAAAAAGGGTGTGGTTTCAGAGGTAGATATTTACATGTGTAAAGTAGACATAAGAAAATAAATGCACATGCATGTATAGGTGTATCTGTAAGCATGTTTGTGTGCACTGTACATGAGTTTCAAAAAGTACTTTAAAAAATACAAATTTTCCATTACTGTTTTAAAGTCCCTCATAAATCCATATAGATAACTAAGCATATAGGGGCCATAGTTTCCTAAACATAACCAAACAAATGTCGAATTGGTTTAATTGGGTTAAACTCAGAACCACAGTCTCAGAGGGCAAATTAATCAAGTATTATAACATACTTCATAAAGATAATGCTCTACATTCTAGTTCGGTAAGCAGCATCTGGGTCTTAAAAGCTGGTATGTGACCACATATGACACAACTACTACTGATCCCTACTTGTATGGAGCAAAAGAGAATGAAGGAAACTAAAAAGCTCAAAGCAGAAACTTGACCACAAGATTAACATTCCCTTTCCCATTCCCTTTTCTGGTCTGAGACCAGAAGAAATAGATGGTGCCCTGCTACCACTCCTGAATGTTCTGACCATGGACACAATAGAAGGTCCTGGAGAAAATGGGAGATAAATATGGAACATAATTCCTTAAGAGAGGCCAGACTGACTGAGAGACTAGACATTATGGCCCTTTGAGCTTGGTGCTGAAGCTATTTATGGAGATCACTTTTCTGCCATCTAGTAGATTGACTTATAAAATACATAAGATTGGGCTGAGCCCTGGTGGCATAGTGGTTGTGTGCGGGACTGCAGGCCACAGGGTTGACGGTTCAAATTCAGCAGCAGCTCTCCAGAAGCAAGGCTGGGCTTCCTACTCCCACCACGGCAGTGATGCCACAAAAATAAAACAAAACAAAACAAAAAAATATATATAAGATCACTCATGAACAATGTGCTTTAGACAGCTGACATTTACCCAAAAGCAAAGATGAGGAGGCAAAAAAGGAATGGAAGCTAGAACAATGGAAACAATAAAAATTCTGTCACATAGCGAAAACTGCAACCAATGTCACAGAACAATTTGCACAGAAACTGTTAAATGAGGTTATGAAATCTTTACAGGAGCAGTTAGTCTCATCTTATTCTCTCTGAGCAACTGGTGATTTTGAACCATCTACCTTGCAGTTGGCAGTCTAATGCTTACTTGACAGTGCCGTCAATGTGCCTTACTTTTACCAAAGGCATAATAAAAATTACAAGAAACAAACACAAAAAAACACAAAGCATACAGCAAGTTTGACTGCTGTTTTAAATTACCAGTTGAATAGGAAAAACCCTATATATTTAAATGTAAAAGCATACGCCATATTCAGAGTATGTCTAAGTATAAAATATCTTTGACTAAGATCTTCCAGACTTCATTTATAATAAAAAAATTGTTAAATTTCAGGAAAGTTTCTGTCATTTTTGTCCATGCAACTAATACTGAAGTAAAAATCTTATTGGTTCTACATATGCAACCACGGTAAATACTAAATACTTGTACAGAAGTGGTGCATTATATTTCTATGCATTTTAGTGAGAAACAGAAAGTCATCTTTTTTTTTTTTTTTTTTTTTGGTTGACTGCAAATGGTGAATATCCATCCATTGGTGCCTTTTATCACTAGTCATTCCATCGCTTCCAATCTTCAAGAGAATGAAGGACGATAGCTCAAAATATAGCTTGTTTTATAAAATACTTACCACAATACTAACATGGCAGTGTACTCATGAGAAAAAAGTGGTGCCAGTGTCCAAGTCACTAAGAAGCAAAGAGCCCATTTCACAGCTATCCCAATGTATAAACCCTTATACTACTAACCAACATACTCAACAGATTCCTTAGTTACAAGACACATTTAATCTAAAGAAACCCCACGAAGCCTGACTTCAATTTCAAGAATAATCACAGTATCACACACCACAATTTTCTGCTGGACAAAGAGAAGTGAAGGCTTGCAAGTCTTAATTTTGAAGTACAGATCCCTTTCCTAGGTCCTTTCTCACCAGCTTTTTAAAGATATCCTAATAGCTTAATAAGAAACAGTGCTCCAAACAGGTCCCAATACTTGGCTAAGTATGCCTACTGGAAGCAGGGTGATTTCTTAAGAGTCAGTGGTTGCACATGACCTAGTATCTTATGATCAACTTGTAAAGGGCTAGCCCCAGCTCCTCCTCTCTCCAAAGTTACCAGTAAACTCCAGCCCTTTCTAAAACTTTTAACAGGAAGGAAGAAGGAAGTAGAAAAAACTACGAGAATCTTTGCAAAGCAAAAGATTCCAAATAATTGGGGCGCTACCAAGTAATCAACCAACGTTCTGTGTTATAGAGGGCTTCATCCATTTTAATTATTTCCTTGACAGTCCTGCAACTATCTACTTTGCAAAAAAAAAAAAAAAATTGAAATGGGGATAAATTTTACACACACGCCCCCCCCCCCACATAAGTCTCTCTCCTTTTTTTAAACACTGAACCTCTGCCTGCAAGAACATTTGAATAATGCTCTTCTTCCTGGACCTAAAGTTCACTCTCCATTACATGTTCCAAATTATGATGATTTTCCTGGTTGTCACGTGTCGATTAAATAGCACGGTCCAGAGGTGGGGTAGAGAGGGTCGGGAGACTGAGTAGACAAGTCCTCCACGTTTGTTCACCTATCTAGTCTATCTTATCTATCTAAAGCCGGCATATCCGAACACCTCGGATTTTAGCACCCAGCTGAGTAGTCCCCGCTTGCACCTTCCCGTGAGTGTTTGGGGAGCACCCCCGGTCCCTTTCCGACCGGCATCGCGAGACGAAGCTCCTCTTGGGGAGCCCGTCTCACACCGCCCCCCGAGCCGAGTTGCTCCCGCAAGGCGGTTGCCCAACTTGGGATTCCTAGAGCCGGGGCAGCGGCCGCCCGCGGTCCCAAGTCGCGAGGTGCCTCTCGCCTCCCACACGGGAGCTCCGTCCGCGGCCCCCACTCCCGCCCGCGAGCACCCACCCCTGCGGCAGGACGCGGCCCCGCACCCCGACCCGTTCCGCAGCCCCCGCCGCGGGACGGGGCCAGCCTGCAGCCCAGCCCCACCCCACGCCCTCGGCCGCTGGCCTCGCCGCAGGTGAGTCCGGGCCGCCCGCCGCCCCCACCCCCACCCGCAGCCCGAGCCCGTGGGTGGCTCACCTTGCTGAGGACCCCGCAGCGTTCCACAGGCGGCCCGGACTCCGTCTCCGGATCCTCCTCGGAGCCCGACGAGTTCCAGCTCTGGTTATCCGACATGGAGGCGCGACAGCCAAGCAGGAGACCGGCCTGGGCTCCCTGAGGTGCGCCGGGGAAGGCGCGCAGTCCCCGGGGTGAAGGTTCGGGGGATGGCGAAGGGAAGAGTGCCCGCTCGGGCGCGGCGGGGAGCAGGAGTAAGGACGAAGTGTGTCCGCCGCGCCGCCGCCGCCGCCGCGCCTGACACCGAGCGGACCGGGGAAGGAGGACAAGCGGCGAGGGAAGCTTGCTCTTCCAGCCGTCAGCCGCCGCCGCCGCCGTCGTGACGCCGGCGTTGCGCCCGGCGTTGCCACCCGAACTCGACCCTCTGGATGCCAATCTTCAGCGGGGGAGGGTAGGGGAAGGAAGACGGGAGAGGAAAATTCAGCTGCAGAGACCCGGGTCAACTCACACCTCGGCTACGGCCGCCATCTTCCTGCCTGGCCCACTATTTACCCTCCCCTCCCCTTTCCCCTCCCCTTCGTCCTCCCATTCTCCCTCCGCTCTCCGCCTTTTCCCCCCTCCCAACGTCTGACGCGATACGCCCAGGGCGTGGGATCCACCTCCCGCACCCCACCTCCCACTCTCCCTAGTGACGACGGGTAGAAAAGTAGGTGGAGTCGAGAAAAAAGAAGTCTGGGTCGGGGCGTAGCCGTGCTGCATGCTGGGAGGGACTCTGCTCTGTGGGCCGCGCCGCCTCCTGGGAGTTGTAGTCGCGAGCCTGAAGCAGCCGGTGAGTAGTTGGCGAGATTGAGGCTGGTCGCCTTGGGAACGACCTTGTTGTGGGTGGGCTTGGTCTCACGACTGTGTGACCTGACCCCTGGGCCTCTCCTCTAGTTCAACCAAGTGTGTTTGTGACGAACCCTCCCGAGTGGCCAGCCCGGACGTGAGATAACAACGCTCCACTGAGCGGTTTCTGGGCCTCCTGGACGTAGTTCCTTCCCGAAACCCGTGAGCATCTTGCCGCTCCCGCCGGATCTGGCCACGGGGCAAGGGTTTGGGATTTCTCCGGCGACAAAGCCGCCTTCTTTCCGCCAAGCACCGCTGCAAATTCGGGAGGGCGTCTGTTTCTCTTCAGATTCGGCGCTTCACCTTTTTCCGCTTTCGAAGAAAGACTTAGCCTCAGCTGCCCCCCCCCCCACCCTATCCCCAGAACATGCATTCACCGTTGTGTTAGATGCCTCGTGTTTTTGTTTCATAGAAAGTAACTTTGAGGCTGCCAGAGAATGAAGAACGTTAGGAAAGGTTTTAAAGTACAACGAGAATGTGAGATAGTAACCTAAACTTTTCATTGAGTTGCATATGACTTTGTGGGACCCTAGGTCACCATCTGTGGAGCTGCTGGCTCCATATCCCTGTTCCTATCGCTCCATATCCTATCCCTTAAAGATAGGGAAGCTTGGAATAGGAAAAAAAAATCGTGTAAGAAGCCCAAAGTATCAAAGTGTTATGGCTCCCCAGCTGGTACTGGGGACCTAAGTGGAGGGAGGATGTTTTGAGAGTGATGATGGCAACAAGCGTGCAAATGTGGCCTGCAGACAATTGATGTATGTATGGATCGTGAGGGGAGTTGTATGAGCCCCCAATAAAAAGATTCTTAAAAAGGAGGGGAGGGGAAAGAGGAGCTTAAACCCAGGGCTCAAGTGGAAAATATTTGGAAATGAATATGGCAATATGTGTACAAATATGTTTGATACAAATGATGTATTGAATGTTATAAGAGCTGTAAGAATCCCCAATAAAATCATTGGGGGGGGTAAGTTATGGGATAACGGTGGGTTAGGCAACAAGACACAGGCTTTATTTCAAGACTAGAATGAGAGGAAAGACCAATAACATAGTTATTTTGCATATATAATAAGGCATATATGATTGTGTTCTTGTCTTTTTGTATCTGTGATAACTTGTGAAACCTTTGCATATGTAGCTTTAGTTCTTTCCTCTGCGTTGCTATTTTTCTTTCTCCTGATCACTGTCAATGTTCGCATCATTGTCACCAATAAAATGCCATGTTAAACTTTAGAAAAGTTGGTGGTGTGGTGCTTAGGAATTGGGCAGCGAGTCACAAGGTTAGCACTTTGAAACCACCAGCCGCTCTGGGGGAGCAGAAAAGGAGGCTTTCTATGTAAGAGGCGTTTCAGGAATCCACAGGGCCAGTTCTATCCTTTCCTTCAAGGTTGCTTTCAGTAGGAATAGACTCGATGGCACAGATTGGTTTTGAGCTACTGCAGGGAAGGCTATCATGACAGAAACCCCCAAGTCCATCTGTAGCATCCCTAGCAGTGATTAACCTTTGCATACCCTCAGACCATAGACAAGGGATGTTAATAATCTTGCCTTCAGACAGTGCAATGGAAAGTGGATTACTGCAGATGTTGTTAGATTAAGATTTAACATATTATCATTTGTTTCCCCAATTTTAAATTGTTCTAGTTCCTATTCTGCTTTCTCTTAGGTAGAGGCGTGTGTGTGTGTGTGTGTGTGTGTGTGTTGGTTTTTTTTTGGTATTTTATTATGTTGTTTTCTGAATGATTTTCTTTCTATGAAATGCAGGATAGGTAAGTCCATAGAGACAGTAACTAGATTAATATTCTCTTAGGGTGGCGGGGTAATGAGGAGCCGATAAGAATGGTTGCAAGAATGAAGAAAGTGTTCTAAAATTGATTGTGGTGATAAGTATATATTTCAATATATTTAAATCATCAAATTGTATGGTACTAAGTTATATGTCAGTAAAATTGTTTAAAATAGGGAAAGAAAAGAAAAGAGGATCTGCAGGGTTGGGAAGATAGGAGGGAAATTTCGAGACAAGGGAAATGCAGTGTGAGTGGAGCTAAGTGTAATAGCAGTGGGTGAGACCACGGGAACTGGCATCTTGTATAAAACAATGGAGTGATGGAGAGTGACCCAGAGAAGTAAGTACCTTTGCTATTACCCATTCCATTACAGACACTCAGTCTGCTGTAACTGGACTTACAAATTACTCTTCCATTATGTGAAATCAACTTATAATGTGTAACTGAAAGCCATTTGGATAAGTAGTCTTCATTAGCTTTCGAAAATACTTTGTCAACATAGAAATACATAATTCACAAGTTTTATACACCCCTCCCAAATCCACTTAGCACAGTTTTCTTTTCTGATGGATTATAAAAGTACACCTTTAAAATGTTGACTACTGTAAGTTTTGTTTTGCCTCCCAATCTAGGTTTCAAAATGTCATTACTCTTAAGTAAATGGTTATGAATTATTTAAAAAAGTCCACTGGACAATTTAAAAAGCATAGTGTCTTTATTCTCACATTGAGTTTTCTGTTATGTACTTTTTGTTATTGTTCTTAATTGTAGTTGTGAACCACGAGCACTCAAATCAATAAGATGCCCACTCAGTCATAAAGTGCTATGTTGTGATTAGGCTAATATGACAGAAATTATCTTTTAAAATAGGTTCTTTCCACATGGTCCTTTTATGCTTATGATTGTTTTTTCAAATGTTTAATAAACTTAGAAAAGATGCTTGCATCGTAATTAGAATGCAACAGAGATGAGATTCACTTTATTACTATTAATGGGGGGAATTTACAATACAAAGATAAAATTCATGCTCTTTCCTCTAGGGTCAGAGTGATTGCTTCTGAGCTTTTTCTCACTTAGCCTTTCCCAACCCTCCTATAAATGCGCTCTGTATTTTCTTTTGTTCAGGTTTTTTTTTTTTTTTTAAGAATTAGTCTAGGTTTTTTTCTAGTGGGAGCAATATATGGAATGAGAGGACTTTTAATGTTTTGTTAAAGATAGCTGCTTGATCTAACACTCGATTAAACAGTATGTACCTATCGTTCCACCTTTGTTATATGTTAAATCCGCATGTGCTTGTCTACACCTTCTCGTTACTCAGAAGATGGCTTGTCTGCCCTGACAGAGTCGGAAACCCTGTGGAGCAGCTCTGCTCCGACCTACAGGGTCTCTGAGGTGGAATCAGCTGGATGACAGGGAGGACTTAAACGCTTAACTGCTAACTGAGCCTGCTAGCGACTCCATGGAGGACAGTGTGAGAATCTGCTTCAGTTAAAATGAAAGCCTACAAACCCGGGAGTCCGTTCTCTTCTGACTTAGAAGTGAGAATTGACCCGGTGGCATTCAGAAACAGCAGTAGGCTCAGTTCTATAATGCTCTCAAAATGAGTCGCAAAATTCTGATGTTTTCATTCATTTACCTGTTTTTCTAGAGCTTCCCTAGAATTTAAGAATTGCTTGTTAAGCAGTAGGAAAAGTTCTTAGAGATTTGGACCGGAATTTACTTATGTTGTCAAAGACTCATATCTTTGTGATAGTAAGTCTTAATATTAATCAGATATGCTTAAATGTTTATCTGACTTATTTCTGTCTTCTTTATTCCATGCAAAATGAAGTAAAGGGAATATTGTTGACCTTATTTTAAGGATAATGAAACTCAGGCTCAGAGAGGCTAAGCAATTTTGTTTGGTATTATACAGCTATGAAGTGTCAGAGTTAGTTTTGAACCCAGGAGTCTGATTTAAAAGCTCATACCATTTTCTATGCTTCGTAATGCATCTAAAAGTGAGATGAATTGTATTCAGTAGAAGTGAGGATATTAGAGTGACTATGGTTAAATTCGGTTGATGCTTTTGTGCATCTCTCATCTGTGTTGTCTCCTTTAATCCCAGTGTCAGCACTAGAGCCTGTCATTGTTTCTAGTATTTCGGTTGAAAAAATTGAACCATAGAAAAGTTTGATAGCTTTCCAAAGGTCATACAGCATACGAAGAACATAATTGGGATGTGGAGACCTGGTGGCATAGTGGATCATGTGATGGGTTGCTAACTGCAATCCACAAAGTCAGTAGGTCAGCCCACCCTCCTCTCTGAGTGAGAAAGCTGAGACGGAAACCCATTCTACTCTGTTCGTAGGGTGGCTTTAAGTCAGAATTGACTTGGTGGCAAAGTTGTCTGAACAAAGGGAGCAGAAATACAGTCACTGGACCTCAGTAGGAAAAGTTAATTGGTAAAATCTCAGACTCTCAGTGTCTCCTGCTTCAGACTTGTTGGAAATTTGGAAAATGAAGACTATTTTTCTGCATATCTCTTGGACCTTATGGTGTTTCTCATCTCTGTGTTCTTGTTTTTAATTCCTCTTTCTATCCCTTTCCATTTTCATCTTGCATGTTACTCAAGCTGGTTCAACTTTGTCTCTCAGGGCCCTCTCAGTGCTTCTTAGTGCATGTTCTCAAGATAAGCAGAGAACTAGCCATCCAGTGCTTTACAAGCCTTTCTTGTACATGCGTTTTTGTTGTCAGGTATCATGAAGTTGGTTCTGATTTATTGCAACCTTATAGACACTAGGGAAACACTGCCCAGCTATGTTACTCTGTGTAGACTAGAGAAACAAATTCATAAGCACACATATGTATAGAAGAGAGAGTTTTATATAAAGAGTGATTATACATTAAGAAAACATGCCAGCCCAGTCCAGATCAAGTCCCTAAGTCCGATATTAGCTCATACGTTCCACAGCAACGCATATGTCCGACAGCAATCTACAAAGTCCTTCAGACTCACAAAACTTGAACAATGACGCCAAATGCAGGACGATCACAAGCCAGTGGGTAGAAAGTCTTTGGATCCAGTGGTGGTGTAAACATCTCAGCACTGACAGGAGTCTCCATGTGGCTTCTCTCAGTTCAGGCGACTTGCTATATCAGGGTAGGTCTATGTGGCTTCTCCTCAGGGATGTCTCACAGGGAGCCAGCCTTGTCAGTTGAGTCTCTCAGGCAGCGAGCATTGTCAATAGAAAGTCTCCAAGGATATGAACCAAGAAGAGATAGTGTCTTCTGCCTCCAAGGAGGAATTACCACATTTCCCAGAGTTCTCAGGAAAAGGTCATGCCCACACAGAGGTCTCATTGAATATCCCTAGAATGACAGTCTAGACTTCACCCCTACAAGCTCCTCAACATAATCCTCATGTTGACACCAGACTTGGTGACTGTCACACCAGTCTTGCACCATCCCACAATTATTGTTACAGTTGTATACCCATTTCTTTAGTCACTATGTCAGTCCATCTGGTCAAGGGCCTCTCTTCTTCACTGCCTCGCTACCTTTTCCTGACAGCATGTCAAAAGCATGTGAAAGTAAGTCTTGCCATCCTTACCACTAAGAATCATTCTGCCTGTACTTATTACAAGACAGATTGGTGACAGGTTGGCAGTTCATGGAACTTTCAATATTCTTTACCAGAACCATAATTCAAATGCATCAATTCTGTCTTCCTTATTCAATGTCTGCCTTTCTCTTGCCTATGGAAGCAATTGAAAATACCATGACTTGGGTCAAGTTCACCTTAGTCCTCCAAGTAACATCCTTGAATTTCATCACTTTGGAGAGGTCTTATGCAGCAGATTTACCAGTGCAATGCATCTTTTGAAATTCTTCCATGCAGCTTCTTCTATGAGCATTGTGGATTCAAGCTAGATGAAATCCTAACAACTTCAAAATTTTCTCCACTTATCATACTTATCATATTACCGTTGATCTAGTTGTAAGGATTTTGATCTTCTTTATGTTAGGTTATAGTCTATACTGAAGGCTGATGTTCATTAGCAAGTGCTGCAAGTTCGCCTTCCTTTCACTAAGCAAGGTTATGTCATGCGTATATAGCAGGTTGTTAATAAGCCGTCCTTTAATCCAGATTCCACAGTCTTCATATAAACCCAGCTTCGCTGATGATTTTCTCAGAATACAGATGGAGTGAGTATGGTGAGAGGATACAGCCCTCACATTTCCTGATTTTAAGCCATTCAGTAGTCCCTTGTTCTGTTCACACAACTGCCTCTTGATCCACGTACAGTTTCTACATGAGCACAACTTATGTTTTGGAATTCCCATTCCTCTCAAACCTTTCCATGGTTGGTAATGATCCATTCAGCCAATGCCTTTGCATAGTCAATAAGCACAAGCAAACATCCTCTTGGGCAAAAGACCAAGCTCACTGTCATTGAGTCTACCCTGACTCACAGTGACCCCATGTGGATTCGTCTGTCTCCCTTGGAGCGGCTAGTGGTTTCAAACTCCCAATCATGTGGATCACAGCCCAGCGCCTAAACACTACAATACCAGGGCTCTTCTCCTGGGCATGTAGGGACATACAATTTATATTCGACTCTGTTTCTAACCAAGGGGTCGAAAAGGGAGTTCTATGAAAAAAATGCATCAACTTGTATGGAAACCCCATTCTGAAGCATCCTATCTGATTCTTGCCAAACTGTTCACAATCAAACTCACTGCTCTTGACACATTTCTGATGCATAGCAACCATGTAGGGCAGAAAAGAACTGCCCTCTGATTTCCAAGACTGTAAATCTCATCTTTAAAGTCTAATCTTTCTCCAAAGAGCAGGTGTTGTGTATCAAGCCACCAGGAGTCCCCAAGTGTTCTCAAGGGCAGAACAAATGGTAACACAGGATAAATATATATATATATTTTTTTTTGGCATCACTGCTCTCCGGCAGTGGGAGTAGGAGGCCCAGCCCCACTGCTGGAATTGAACCTCCATCCCAGTGGGCCGCAGTCCCGCGCACAACCACTACGCCACCGGGGCTCAGCCGGTAACACAGGATATTTAACTGGGTGTATTTGATTGCATAAATCCCCCCACTGGAATATAATTCCATGAAGGCAAAACTTTTAAGCTCTTTCTCATTGTTTTATCCTTCAAAACTCAAACAATACCATTGAATCAGTTGAAACTTAAAGTGACTACAGAACAAGGTAGAACTGCCTCTGTGGATGTCGAAGAGTGCAGATCTTTACAGGAATCAAAAGCCTCATCTGCTTCCTACAGAGTGGCTGGTGGTTTTGAACTGCTGATCTTGTGGCTAACAGCCCGATGTGCAACTGCACTACCAGGGCTTCTACTTAGAATAGAACTCAGCACATAGAAGGAATGAAAAGATAACCAATGAACGTATTATACCAAAGCTTTCAGTTTGTTTTACTCAATAAGCTTACAATGCAAAGTGTTAATGTTGACAACTGTAAGTGAACCTAACAGGTCAACAGTACAGGTGACAGACACTCTTGCCCTTGAGATTGTAACAGAAAACAGCATAAGAAAGGCACATGTGTAACTGCAATAGTTAAATTATTGTGTTAAGTTCAAAAAGATAACCTTTACTCCTATTGCCTCATAGCCATAAACTCTGTTCTTTAATCTTGTTGCATCATCTTATGTATGTATGATCCCTGTATGCCATTAGTCCCAGGTGTTAAAGCAATAATCATTTGGAATTTTAAACAGGATTGTCCATGTTTCCTGAGCTCCTTGTGCTAAGTTATGTAAACTAATGAGTATTCTCACATCAACAATATCAAGGGTTTTTACATTTCTTTATGGCTTGTTGCCATCCATTCATGTCACATTCACTGACTGTGACATTCAGTGTTTCTCTTAAATGAAGTTCAGATACTTAAAAGATTTTAAAGTACCTTTAAGTCTCTGCCTTTTCCAGCTTCATCTTTATTATCTTCCCCTTTTACTGGTTATCCTTATTTTTCTGTTTCAACTCCTAATAGATCATATTGCTGTAAGATGTTATCCAACCCATATAGTGACCTCATGTGCAACAGAACAAAAAACAAGACTGCCTGGTCCTGTACTATCCTTTCAGTTGTTCCTATGCTTGAGTCCACAAGTTTGGGGTTTATAGCTTTTAATCATTATTCTTATTACATTGGGAATTTCTTCAGTTAATCCATCTTTTTTTTTAATTAATTACTTTTATTGGAGGCACTTATATCATCACAATTCATGCAATCATCCATTGTGGCAAGCACATTTGTACATATGCTGCCATCATCGTTTTCAAAGCATTTTCCTTATACTTGAGCCCTTGATATCAGCTCCTCATTTTTCCTTCTTACCCTTCCTCCCTCATGAATCCTTGATAAATTACAAATTATTATTTTCATCACTTACACCATTCACTTTTCTTTTTTTTCCATTCCCCCTGGGAGGGGGTTATAAATGAACCCTGGGTGGATTTCCCCTTCCTTCCCCCACCTTCCTCTTATCCTCCTGGTATCTCTATTCTCATTGTTGGCCTGAGGGCTTTATCTCTGCTGAATTCCCTGTGTTTCAGGCTCTTATCTGCAGCAGTGTGCATGTTCTAATCTAGTGCAGTTTATAAGGTAGACTGAGGTCATGATAGTGGGGGGAAGGAAGCATTAAGGAACTAGAGGGAAGTTGTGTGTTTCATCGGTGTTATGCTGCACCCTGAATGGCTCATCTCTTCCTTCTGAAACAGAACTTGAACTATTTATTGACTTTTCCCCGCTTTTGTCAGTGGCTTACTTTTTGTTGTTATTTTGTTTTGGGGTTTTCTTGATTATTGTTTAATTGGCTTTGACTTCCTTTGCTGTTTTGTTTGACTTTGCCTGGCTTTTGTGCTTTTTAATGTCTCTGCTTGTCTATCTCGATAAAATTGGCAGGATAAACAATTCGGGGGTGATAAGAACCGGACTGATGGTTTCAGGGGAATACGGGAGAAGGGAAGGTGGGAGAAAGGGGTTAGGTGGGAACCAACCTATGGACAAGGGAATAGCAAGTGAACTAAAATCAGTGGAGAGAACAGGGTAGGATGCCTAGTGGGGCTTAATCAAGGGCAATGTAGCAGCAAGGAATTAATAAACCTGAATGAAGGTCGAACATGATTGTAGGATAAGAGGAAAGTAAAAGGAAATAGAGGAACTAATGAGGAGATGAAGGACATTTATAGAGGTCTAAATACAGTCACATACATATGTAAATATATTTATATATGTGACGGGGAAATAGATCTGTGTACATATATTTATCGATTTAGTCTTAAGGTAGCAGGTGAACACTGGGCTTGCACGCAAGACAACTCAACACAAGAACACTTTGTTCCATTAAAATGGCATTCCATGATACTTTCTTGACATGATCTCTGAAGACAAATGGGTGCATGAGCAAATGTGGTGAAGCACGCTGATGGTGCTTGGCTATCAAAAGACATAGCATTTGGGGTCTTAAAGGCTTGAAGATAAACAAGCAGCTATCTAGCTGAGAAGCAACAAAGTCCACAAGGAAGAAGCACACCAGCCTGTATGATCACCAGGTGTCGATGGGATCAGGTATCTGGCATCTAAGACCCAGAACAAAATCACACCTAATGTAAATGGGGATGGGCGGTATGGCGTGGAGCCCCAATGCCCATCCGTAGACAATTGGACATCTCCCCACAGTTAATCCATCCTTTAATGTAATATATGACGCAATCTTTTTAGATGTTGGTAGTACTAAAAATCACCACTCGTCTGTCACTTCATTGGCTTTGGTAGCTTTTGTGTTGCTGTGATTCTGGAAGCTATGACCCCATTATTAATACCAATGACATCACCCACGGTTTCAGAGGAGCTCCCAGATTAGAACAAGCAAGGAAGTAGAAAGAAGCTGTCCACTTCTTCGGGATTAGCTACTGAAAACCTTTTGAATGACCATGAAACATTATTAGACGGAGTGCTGGAAGACGAGCCCTAAAGTTGGATGGTATTCTAAACACAACTGAGGGAAAGCTTCCTCTGGCCTTTATCAGGTGAATGGAATTAAGCTTTGGGGACTTTCCCTTATATGGGCACAACTCAAAATGAGACATAACTGGAAGCATCATTCGTAATGGGAACATGGAATGTACCAAGTATGAATCTGGGAAAATTGGAAGTTGTTATAAATGAAGTAGAATGCCTAAGTTCAATACTCTAATTAAGCATTAGTGAGCTGAAATGAACTGGAATTTTTGGTCACGGTGTCAGACAATCATGATTTACTATGCTGGAAATGACAAAGAAGGAAGATATCACTCACATTCATTGTCGAACATTTCAAGATCTATCTTGAAGTACAATGCTGTCTGTAGCAACATCTTTATACCCACAAGGAAGACGAGTTAATACATCTACTCAAATTTACACACCAACCACTAAGCTGCTGCTGCTGTTGCTGCTGCATGCCAGGGTCAGTTCCAACCCATGGCAACCTGGTCCTGTCCAGCTCACAATTGTTCTTCTCTTTGAGTCTATTGGTAGAGCCACTGTGTCAACCACAGAAGCTAGTGAAAGAAATGGAAGCCTTCTAACAACTCTTTTGATCTGAAATGGATTAAACAGGCAATCAGGATACATTTCATAATTATTGACAAGTAAAGTATAGAAGTTGGTATTATAGTTAGGTTTTGTGTCAATTTGGCCTGATCAGGATTCTCTGGGTTTGCCATTACACCTTCCCCTACAGATCACAGCCTGATGATGTTTCCTCAGGAGTGTGGCCTATCAGATTGCTATAAAAAAGATTCTGTGAAGAACTGCAGACTCCCTCCCCTTCCTGTTGACCTAGACCATGGGTATAGTCTGTTAGGGTATATGTCAGTGGCTCTGGTATTGCCTGCCCATCCTTGGCACTAATAATAGCCAACATCTGATCTGTCAATCTAATCCATCTCTCCTTTCACCAGCCTCTGGCTCTACCCCACTTCTGACTTTCCAGCCCCAGGAGGGAGTAAAAACCCCCAGCTTAATATCTGACAACCAAACTGGACTTAACTGCTTCCACAACTGTGTGAGCCATTTTTCTTGATATAAACTTTTCTCTTTGTGTGTGTGTGTGTGTGTTTATCACTGGTTTTGCTTCTCTAGAGAACCCAGCCTAACATAGTTGGAAACAAAAGATCAGTAGTGAGAAAATACAGCCTTGATGAAAGAAATGAAGCTGGAGCTTGCATAATAGAAATTTACAAGACCAGTGACTTCCTTCATTGCAAATGCCTTTTTTTCAAAAACATAAGCTGCAATTGGACTTCACCAGATAGAATACACAAGACCTGAATTTTGAGAACATCCCAAGAAACAGATTTGACTCATTGAAGAAGAACGAAAGAAGACCTGCGTAGCAGTGGGATAAAATCAAGAACTGCATACATAAGTAAAGCCTAAGGTTGATAGAAACAACAAAGTGACTATCAGAAGATAATCTAAAACTTGCTTTTGAATGTAGAGTTACCTGTAAAGAGTTAGTCTCAGCATTTCACAGAGGCAGGTCCACCCTGTTCTATAGGGCCACTACGTGTCAGAATTGTGAGTTTGATTTTGGTTCATAAAAAAAGGAAGAAGCAATGAAGTAAAAGGTGAACAGAAAATGTCAAAGGGCGGGTTGAGCAGACAGTTTCATAATGAGATGTGTGCAGACGAGTTAGAAAGCAAAAGAGGAAGAACATGCCCAGCATATCTCCAACTGAAACGAAAGGAGAAAAAAACTTCAAGCCTCAAGTTGCACAATGGGCTATGAATTGAATTGCTAACCAGTAGGTCAGCACTTCAGACCCACCAGTTGCTCTGTGGGATAAAGATGAGGCTGTCTGCTGCCAAAAGATTGGAAAGTTTCAGAAACCCACAGAGGCAGCTCTGCTCTGCCCTGCGGGGCTGCTGTGAATCAGAATGGACTCAGTGTGAGTGAATCTGAATTGGACTGTGCATGTTAAAGTTGGACAATGCATCAGAAACCCAGAGAAGAATTGGTGCGCCTTCACCATGGTATGTGCAGGGAATACATTTATACATATCACAATAAGTTAGAACAGACCCATGAGCACTAAACAGTACTAAATGTAAATGTAAATCCTTTCACTTTCACTTTTACAGTAATTTCATATCTTCTTCTTAGTCAAGTAAACTTGAAAGTATTATCATGGAGTGTACATGTTGTCATGGTGATAAAGACATTAAAGAAATAGAGTTTATCCTTAACCTCATTTAAAGTACTGATTGGTGTGCTTGAAATATACCTCTTCTTACCTCTATTAGTTTTCTAGCTCTGGCTGTCTAGGAATACAGACAATAGTGGTAAGAAACATTAGTATGATTCAAACAATTACATTATTATTGAAGAGTAAAGATTTTAAAACTCCTTTCACATGGGAAGGTAGTTAGTAAATACTTATTGATTAATGAAATTAGTTGTATTAGCTAGGCCTAGTGGGAGAAATCACTAACATAGTTAAAACAGATTAGCGACCAAAGGGGAAAAAATATTGTCATAGCTTTTGAGAGGAGAAAATATAATTTGTTAAGAGCTACTACTGTGCCAGATATTATAATTACATTAAATATAAAGTTCCTTATCCTTATCTTTGTAGAGAAATTAAAGTCCAAAGACATTTGTTTCCCAAAGGCATAACTAGTGCATAGTCTTGCCTAGACTTTGAACTTCTATTTACCTTAGTACATAAAATTGATTTTAGACTGGAGGAAGAGGCAAACATAAACTATGATCCCACAATGATGAAACAGTTCAGAATCTGATATCAACTAGATTACATTCTAGTTGTTGCCTAGATTTTCTTTGCCAGTCTTCTTAAAAGAAGGCGTATCCACATATAATGTAAGCCACATAGTCTATTAAGTAGCCCATTTGTGATTTGTATTGTGGCTACATAATGGGCTATGTATCTTAGAAACATCACGAATGTGTGTCCTGCATTCCCAGCTCATAGCCAGTTGCCTTGAAGCAGAAGTAGTCAGGTATATATCTCCACCCTCCCACCCTCCATCCCTCTTTACCCTATTGTGATACCAACACTTCCTCCCACAGCACTCTACTCTGCTTGGTTCTATATTCCGTAGCAGTGGCCACACTGGACTCACAGACACTCCAGTTCTGAGTGTTTAGTAGGGAAGTTAACAGGGTACCATCGGCCTGCATCACAAAACATGAATGATGCGCTTTGGGGGCCACAGCAGTGCCTCTTTCAAGCCAAGTTTCTCTCTGGTCCTCAGTCTCTCACTCGTATGACCCTTCTCTTGCCTCTGTGGTCTAGAAAGCCTATCTTAGCACCTCTTGGTCTTTGCAGGGCAACTCTTCCGCTCTGTGCCAGCACGGCCCCATTGCTGTCTCGTGGTTGCTCTGCCTTGGCCTCTGCAGCCCCTACCACTTCAGACAGGGATCTCACAGAACTGTTGGTCGCTGTGCTTTCTTGATGGCCCCAGGAGTCCCTCTCTTTGCTTCGAAGATGGCTTTCTTATATGTAGAGGAATGGCAAAATGACCAGGGCCGCCTTTCTGTTAGTGTTTCACAACCTATTTGCATTTGGTGGGAGATAGGGAGACATGGATTAAAGAGCTACATTTAAGTTATTTCGCTTCACAATAATAAAAATCGTCATCAACACTTGCTTTATTTCTTTATTTTGATATTTTGAGTCATTTATTAACAGTCTAATTGAATTATTTATTAACAGTCGTGAGAAGTCAAACTTTATTATAGATTAGAATAAAATGTGAATACAATTTTTTTCATATTTTCCTGAAATGAATAACTTCCTTTGAAGATAACTAACAACTCATTAACACTGGTAATATTCTGGATACAATTTTAAAAACTGTCCAATAAATGAAGAGCCAGGAAAATGTGAACTATTCTCAAAAGAAAATAGAAATGTAAAGGTGCTCTCCTCAGATATGATTGATCTTCTAGAGCCATCTGGCAAAGACTTGAAAGGAATGATTAAGACTGTGCACAATGAGATAAAGAAATATACTCTCATAAATAAAAAGGAAATATCAGTTAAAAATGGAAAATGTAAAAAATAATCACGTGATAGCTTTAGAATAGAAATATAGTATCTGAAATTTAAAAGTACTAAATGAGCTCACTAGCAAAGCATGACATAACAAAGGACTTAGTGAGCAAGCTTTAGTATAGAAGAATACAAATTAGGGCTGAACCCCAGTGGCGTAGTGGTTGTGCGCGTGACTGCGGCCCACTGGGATGGAGGTTCAATTCCGGCTCCCAGGAGCAAAGGCTGGGCCTCCTACTCCCACCACCTTAGGGCAGTGATGCCTAAAAAAAAAGAAAAGAAAAGAATACAAATTATTCAGTCGGAAAAAGCGGGGAAAAAGTTAAAATTAAATAAACTTTCAGGTACTATGGATCAATAATAAATGGCCTCAGATACAGATTTGGGGGTTATAGAAGAGGAAGAAAGAGGTGAAGGTAATAAATGCAAACTGCCTAGAGTGTCTAGTCAAACTACTGAAGAACACAGATTAGAAAAAAATCTTTAAAAATTGATATAATTTTAGGTTGTAGCTATGTGTTTTAGCACACTGATTAAGATTGTAAGCATAAGATGCAATCCATATTTGGATTTCAACTTGAAAACTTGAGGTCACTGGTGTAATGTATAAGTTTTCTAAGTATTTATATCCTTTACTAATATATATTGGGAAAATAGTGATTTATCATGAATGAATTAGAAGGTGTCTTGAAGCACTTGATGGTGAAGGTCAAAGAATTCAGCATTCAGTATAAAGAGTATAAAGAAAACATAAATCCTCACAATTAGACTGATAAACAATGTCATTGTCAAAGGAGAAAAAATGAAAGTTATTAAGGATTTCCTTTTACTTGGATCCACCATCAATGCCCATAGAAGCAGGAGTCAGAAAATCAAAGGATACAGGTTGCGTGGAACATAACTAAGGCAAAAGACCTCCTTAAAGTGTTCCAAGGCAAAATTTTCACATTGAGGACTAGGGAGCCCGGCCCACGTCTTAGTGTTTATAGTCTCTATATCTGTATGGAAGCAGGAATTGATAGCTTTGAATGAGGGGGGGTCGTGAAGTATAGTGAATAATACCAGAGTTTACAAATCCACCATAATAAAGAAAACTGAACTGCTCTTCAGATGGCAAGACTTTGGCTTGCTCTGTACACATCAGGAAAGACCTCCTGCTGGATACAGTAGCTGGTCAGTGGTAAAGAAGGCAACCTCAATGAGATGAATCAGCACAATAGCCAGAACGATGGGCTCCGTGTACAGATGAACCTGAGGGTGGGGTACTGCCTCATTAGTGGGACTGTTTCATTACTGGCACAGGGTACATTACTGGGACAGGTTATCAGTTCACTATACATATGTTTAATTTCTGATAACAAAGTATCCCTCCCTTAATTGAATTTTCTATTTAATGTTTTTTATCCTTTTTCAGGGGTTGGTTATATATTAATACTGTATTTCATTATGGCAAAAGAGAATCCACGTTTGCTCTTGGCTTACACTGACAAGAATATTTGGAAATATCATTGGGAGGGGGTTGAAGGTGACTTGGGGGAAATTCTCCTCAAAACAACAAAATCTCCACGGGATAAGGAGAGATGGGGGAAAAAGAAGAGGGTGCCAACAGGCTCAGAGACAAGGGAAGAATAACTGATCTAAAATAGGTGATGAGGGTTGAGCCCTGGTGGCATAAGTAGTTGAGTGCGGGATTGCGGCCTGGGGGCTTGGCGGTTCAAATCCAGCGGCAGCTCTCAGGAGCAGCGCTAGGTAGCTCCCATGACCACCAGAGGCAGTGATGCCCCCCCAAAAAAGAATAGATGATGAGGAGGGGATAGGGTCTTGCAGGGGGGTGGGGCAGGGAGGGGGACTCCTGATCAAGGGCAATGTAGCTGAAAGGCATTACCAAAATTTGAATAAAGGCTAAAGATGATAGTGGGACAGGGAGAAAGTAAGAGAAAAGAGAGAAAAGAACTAGGAGGCATAGGACATTTATAGAGGTATAAATACAGGCTTGTACATATGTAAATATATCTATATACAATGACAGGAATAGAGCTGTGTACATATATGTCTAAAGTATTACTGTAGCAGAAAGACATTGGGCCTCCACAGAAGTACTCCCTCAACACAAGAACAATTTGTTCTACTAATACAGCACTGTGATGTTCACCTTCCCTGACACAAGGACTGAAGACAAAATGGGTGCATAAGCAAAAGTTGTGAAGAAAACTGGTGGTGCCTGACCATCAAAAGATATAGCATCTGGGGTCATCAAGGCTTAAAGATAAATAAGCAGTCATCTAACTCAGAAGCAACAAAGCCCACATGGAAGAGGCACACCAGTCTGTGTGATCACAAGGTGACAATGGGATCAGGTATCAAGCATCAAAGACACAAAACAAACAAAAACCCTATCAATGGAAATGAAGGGAAGGGCAAAGTGGAGACCCCACACCCATTAGTAGTCAATTGGACAACTCCTGTCAGAACAGCCCCAAGGAAGAGCAGAACCTCAGGGTACAGTAAAGTACCGATGAAACACACACAAAAAAGAACTGTAGTTCTTTTTGGGGGGAGAGGGCCACTACTACCTTCTGGTGGTAGTGGGAACTACCAAACCTTGCTCCTGGAGAGCAGCTGCTAGATTTTAACTGCCAAGCCTGTGGGCCACAGTCCCACACTCAACCACTACGCCACTGGGGCTCAGCCCACAACATAGTTCTTTTTTTTTTTTTTTTTGGCATCACTGCTCTCTGGTGGTGGGAGCAGGAGGCCCAGCCCCACTGCTGGAATCGAACCTCCGTCCCAGTGGGCTGCAGTCCCGCGCACAACGCCACCGGGGCTCAGCCCACAACGTAGTTCTTTAATGCTTCCTCCTCCCCCACGCACCCCTGCTACTATAACCCCAGTTCTACCTTACAAATCCGACTAGACCAGAACATGTATACTGGTACAGATATGCGCTCCCAACACAGGGAATCCAGAATAGATAAACCCTTAGGGGTGGGGAGGAAGGGGGAACCGAACATGATGATCAATGTATGGCCCCCATCCCAGCAGAGAAGTGAGTGAAATGAGACAGGAGTCAGTGTAAGACGTGAAAAAAAAAAAAAAAAGAATAATTGGAAATTATCAGGGGGCCATGGGAGAGGGAGAGGGTGGGAGGGAGAGGGAAAAAATAAGGAGCCAATGACAGGGGCTCAAGTGGAAAGAAAATGTTTTGAAAAAGATGGTGACAGCATATGTACAGATGTGTTTGACAAAATGGATATATATACAGATTGTGATAACTGTAAGAACCCCCAATAAAATTTTTTCCAGTAAAATTTTTTAAAAGAAAAAAAAAACTGCTACCCACTGCTAGCTCTGTAGCTCCCATTAAATATGATTTTTAATCATATGAAATCTTATTTACTTGTTCTTTTGCCCCATGCTATACCTTCCTCAAGTCTTTGCTCTTATTTATCAAGGAATTATGAAAACTGATTATTTGCCTGATCAGATGCAAACTTCTGATTTGATGTGGCTATTTTAAAACTTACAGTAAATTCTTACATTGTAAATAAGAAGACTCAACTAGGTATGCCAGCTTTTTTTCCTTCTAATTGGAGTTTTAATATTAATATGCTTGTTTTGAATAGTAGTGACAATACCCCCTACATTTTGCCTTTTAAAATGTAATTTGTAAAGTGAAATATTCTCTGTCCATGGATTAGGTGCTTTGTTCCTTTCACTCTCTTATGAAAACATATAGTTAAGTACAGTTGGCCCTACATAGCCACAAGTTTCTCATTCAAGTATTCAACTAACTGTGAATTGGAAATATTTGAAGAACAATTTAGTGATCAAAGTAATCCCTTAAAGGCTATAATTTTTGTTGTTGTCTGGAAATATATGTACTAGTTGTAATAAGTACTGCTAAAAGATGCTGTTTGTTTTGTTTTGTTTTGTTTTTTTAAAAAAAAAACTACTTTTTTCTTGCGCTGGTAGAGTTAAGGGGCTAGAGGAAGTTGTTTGGCATAGAAGTTCTTTAGTTGATCAGTTTTATTCTATTCTTCAGAATCTTTGTCTTTATTCAAATGAACACAATGACAATCTTGAGTACACGTCTGTTTATAGCAGTGGTACTCAAAAGGCAGTCTTTAGACCAGTGATGATTCTTGATGGGACCATTGCAAAACTGGAGTTGTTGTTAGGTGTCCTTGACTCCATCCTGATGCTTAGTCACCCCGTACACAACAGAATGAAATCATTTGTCGCCATCCTTGAGCCCTTTGCTTGAGCCCTTTGTTATAGCCACTATGTCAATCCATCGTGCACAGGCCCTTCCTCTTTTTCACTGCCTCTCTACCAAGCAGGATATCTCCAAAGGCAGATGTCTCCTCACATGTCCAAAGTACAGACACTTGAGAGTGCATCTGGCTCATGAGGTTGCAATAAAGTTTTTAGTCAGGGATATGATTGCACCTGAAACCTTGGGGGGAAATTCACTTCTAAGTGCCTCACAGGGCTGTGTCACATGATAGCTGACTTCCTTCAGATTGAGAAATACGAGAGGATTATATTGCCCAAGATGGAAGCCTCAGTGTTTCATAACTTTGCTGTAAGTTATTTCCCATTCTTTCTGCTATACTGCTTGTGTTAGAAGCAAGTTATTAAACATTTTTGTGTTCGTAGTTGGGTAGACCTTTAACGTTGTTTTTCTGCCATCTATGAAATATGGTGGGAAGTGTTAGACTGAATTGACTAGAGAAACAAATCCAGTCACACACACACACACATACACACACACGATAGATAGATAGATAGATAGATAGATAGATAGATAGATAGATAGATAGATAAGTGGGTAGGTAGGTAGGTAGGTAGGTAGATAGATACATATATATATGAAAGAGCTTTATGGGCTGAGCCCGGTGGCATAGTAGTTGAGTGCGGGACTGCGACCCACTGGCTTGGTTCAAATCCAGCAGCAGCTCTCAGGAGCAAGGCTGGGTGGCTCCCATGACCACCAGTGGGCCATGATGCCCCCCCCCACCAGAAAAGAAAGAGCTTTATATCAAAGAGTAATTGTATATTGAGAAAACATCCCAGCCCAGTCCAGATAAACTCCGTTAAGTCCAATATTAGCCTGTAAGTCCGATACTAGTCCATAAATCACTCTTCAGACTCATACAGTCATATGCAAAGATGCAAACTGTAGGAACATCACAGACTGGTGGATGCAAGTCTTGTGGATCCAGTGGTGGTGGATGCGTCTCCAGGACTCTGGCCACCATCCGCATGATTCCATGTGACTTGTCAACAGGAATGTCTAATTAGAGAGGAAGTTCCTGTGAGGTCACAGCCTAATTGATAGTCTAAACTCCACCCCTTCACACTTAATATTCTCAGGTTGACACCAGATTATATAGCTACCACAGGGTCTTACAACTTTTGTGGAAAAATCTATTGTCTCTTCATTCCACTGTTACCCTACTTTTTCTGAAGCACTCTTGTACTACTAGAGGTAATTATTTTAGCAGTATTTAGGAAATATAGATTTCATTTGTAGTTCAAATTGTGTTTCTTAATGGACTGTGTAGTCTAGATGTGCTCAATGTGCTAGAAGTGACTGCAACACAAGATCTCAAAAGCTTGGCGGTGAACATTTATGATACAGCTATTGGTCTCTCATTATCCAGAGTTAAAAAAAGTAAAAGAAAATAACATTAGTACAAGGGACTAGTGTGCACAAGCCTTCGGCCCTTCTAGCTCAGGCAGAAGAACTAGATTGCTTTTAATTACTCTTAAATTGCCAATTGCTCTTAAAGGAACCAGAGTAGAAAGTCTTTGATGGAGGACAATGTGGAACAAAGCCGAGAAATTGTTTTAAAAGACCAGGACCAGTGTTCTGATAGAGACCGATGGAATTCTCAAAACTATGGTCCTGAAATCGAACTCACCCTCCCCACACCCACCACGTACTCTGGCTCAATTTTCAGCCAAACAATAGGTAATATATCTATAAGACAGTAATATCAGGGAAGTAAGCCCTCCATGGAACAATCAACCTTATGAGATCAAAAGAGCAAAGTTTGCCCAAGGATAAAGCTCCCAAAGCAGGCGGGGTTTGGAAATGGTATGCATGGGAGGACGTGGGAAGAGTGCTATGGCACTGTGGGGATTTCAAGGTCACAAAGCAAAATGTGTATAAATAAATTGTTGAATGAACAACCACGTTGTTCTGACAACTTTCAACCCAAATCATAACTTTATATATTTTTAAACTTTTAAAGTAGAAGAATAATCTAGGCTACTGTGTTGAGGGTTGACTAAGAGAAGGAGCAGAAGCAGAGACCATTAAAGAAGCTCTTGTTATAACCTAAATGCAGTAACCCAGGGTAGAAACAGTTTCTCCTAGGAAAATGAATAAGACTAGGCCCAAGAATGTGGAGGTTAGATATACCCTACCTGTCCCACTTTTCCAAAAGGCTGGACCACCCCAACATATCTGGCATCAACCACCACCATCTCCCCTTAGTACATACCCTACATCTGGGTGTTCTTACAATTTGCTGCAATGGTCATCCTGAACGCACAATGTAAAGTAAAATGCCTCAGCTAGTTGTGGGTGCTGCTAAGTCCCAAGTCCAAAATCCAACTGCCCATCTGCAGACTCTTCCTCGTGTCACATCTGTGAAGCTGGAGAAATCAGGTCAGGTGACAAGCCCCAGCTCAAATTCCAAGAACCAGACACAGGATCTGATGGAGGCTTCTCCACTCTTGGCTTCCCTCTCTTGCTGGCAGTAGAATCCTACCCCCAGCTCTTGAAATGGCATGCTTTGTACCCAAGAGGGTGACTCACAGCTAAGTCAAGTAATGCAATCAGTATCTTCCCTGCCCTTCTTACCCAGATCCGTCAGGGAAATGTCACTTGGGTATTAACAAAGGCACACTGTGACCAGAAGAACCATAAATATTTTGCTATACTGCACCCAGAAATGATGGTTGACCATAGATTGGAAGTAGTGAAGATAGTGAGAAAGTCAAATTCAGTGCAGGTTGAAAGCAGAACTCACAGGATTCCCTGACAGTTTAGAAGGTGGGGTGTGAGAGAGAGGAGTCAAGAATTACTTCAATGTTATTTACATGTGCCTTTGGAAGAGATTAGATTTTTCCCTCAACTGAGGTGATGAAGACCACAGTTGGAACTAGCCTGAGGGGTAGAGGAAGATGAGATGATTTGTTTGGAAAAAGTCTGAGTTGTTAGATATTTTAAATGGGAGCTGTAAGTCAGGCATCAGTGACATGCAGATGGTGTGAAACGTACACTCATGGAACTGGATATAGTTTGATCATTGGGCAACAGCAGTCATGAAGGTAGCTGAAAATATACCCTTTCACAATTCTGCCACTTGCCAATATTTTTGATAACCTAGTTTTCTGACCAAAAACCTCAAAAGAAAGGCCTAGTGATCTACTTCTGGAAAATCAACCCTTACCAATCAACCCTGTGGAGCTCCATTGACCCCGATGGGATGCCCATGAGTCACATTCAGCTTGACTGGTGGTAGTTTTTTGGTGTTTTTTTAAAAAAAACCTGGAATAACCAAATCTTGGTTATAAAAGTATTAAAAACTAATATTTGTGATAATAGTATTATGAATAAGCAAAATATGTGTGTGAAGACAAACACTAAGGAATTATGTACATACACTAAATAATTATTATTTGAAGGGAGTTTTCTTAACCTTATCTACCACTATTGAGTTGCTTCTGATTCCTAGCATTTCTGAGATTAAATGCTAATAGGAACTGATAGTCTCCACTTTCTCCTAGGAAACTGCTGGTGGGTTGAATTTGCTGATCTTGCAGTCAGTAGTCCAATGCCTAACTCACAGGGCTCCTTAATGTTCTAAATTATAGAACATTGTAAAAAATAGAGTAATTCCCTGGAAATAAATTGTGTTTATTTTTTAAATGTTTAAATGTTTTCACTTCTTCAAGAATAGAGGTCTGTATTAAGTGTTATTAAACTTAGTATGCTTAAGAAAGAGAGTATTTTTATTTATTATGCAGTAAATTAATCTGGGAGGAAACCATGAGCTTTGGGCACAGACCAGGGTGTCAACACAGATGTAGCTACTTATTGGAAAATCTGCTCATAAACATGTTCTAAGACTCAGATTTATTTTCTCTTCATATTGGGAAATATTTTATCTACCTTTCAGTGTTGCTGTGAGGGTCAAATATAAAAAGTTCAAGCATAGTGTCTGGCACACAGCTGCTTAAACTGCAAACTTACTGCCCTTGAGCCTGAAGTAAATGTTAAGTCCTGGCTTTGCTCCAGAAATGTTATCATCTTGGCATGGTAAAATCTAAAAAAATCTGAAATATCTTTTTGCCAATAAATTAAACTATCATTTTAAAACTTTTTCTGCTGATTTATCATTTTAACTTTTAAGTGCCCAACTCCCTCTCTGCATGCTTTTAAGTGTTGTATTCATTTTGCATGTTTTTTCAGATACTAAAAGAAAGGATTTTCAGTTCACACTATGAATAACACAAAGGAAAAGAAGAATGAGTGCCATGATGATCTTCTGCTTAGGATGGGACTTAATGATAATAAAGCAGGAATGGAAGGGCTAGATAAAGAAAAAATTAACAAAATTATCATGGAAGCCACAAAGGTATGTTTCATGTTTTCTTCGGTGTCCTTAACTTAGCAACCTTCACGTTCTCTTTGAAAGAAAATAAGTAAGTTTTAAATATCCATTTTATTATAACTTTCAATATTTTATTATGTAAATTGATAAAGATGCAAAAGGAAAGAGAATAATTTCTTTTTTCTGTTGCTTTTGGCAAAAACATGAATAAACAAAATGTGTTATTATTTTTACCCCAATAAATAATGTAATTGTTTTTTAATTTTTTTCAGTTAATATCATTTGTGGTCATTCTGTATTTTAAAAGTTTCATTCTTTTTTATTCTTGCATGTATGACTATACTATCATTTATTAAGCCAATCAGAAACTTTTTTTTTGTTTTTTGGGAGGGCATCACTGCCCTCTGGTGGTGGGAGTAGGAGGCCCATCCTTGCTGCTGGATTTGAACCTCCAACCCAGTGGGCCGCAGTCCCGCGCACAAGCCCTGTGCCACCGGGGCTCAGCCCCCCATCAGAAACTTTTATTGATGAAAATGTCACTTCTGCTTTTTGTTTTTGTTTTGTCTTTTGTTTTTATAATACTAAAGTGAATAACCTTATATCTTATATGTATGCAAGTATAACTAGAATTTAGACTACCAAAAGATAAACGCATGTGTAATTTTTATGGGTTGTCAAATTATCATTCATAGGGGCTGTATTAATTTACACTTCTGCACCCGTATGTCTTGCTCGACCACAACATTGGCAACACAGTGTGTCACTAACCTTTTTTTTTTTGGTTTTTGGGGCATCACTGCTCCCCGGCGGTGGGAGGAGGAGGCCCAGCCCCACTGCTGGAATTGAACCTCCGTCCCAGTGGGCCGCAGTCCCGCGCACAACCACTACGCCACCGGGGCTCAGCCCTCACTAATCTTTTGGATTTGCCAGTCATCAGTACCTGTACCGTTGAGTTGATCACAACACCTGGTCACCCTACAGAACAGAGTACAACTGGAGTCTGCAAGGCTATCCATCTTCATAAAAGCAGACTGCCAAATCTCTCTCTTTCAGATTGGCTGATGGATCCAGTCCACTTACAATTCCTTTAGCAGCCTCGCATGTAACCACTGGAAGGCCAGTCCTCTCTTGCAGTAACCTAGTGTTGCTTTCATTTGCATTGCTCTTAGGAAAAGTCAAGTGGGTAACAGCCATCTTATTCTCTTTATTTCATAAACTCTCTGTTATGACTCTCTAAGCAACTTTCTATTGTATTACTGCTTATCTTTTAATTTGACTTCTGGTAGTATTTTCTCCTGTGCAGGGTTTGTTATTTTGCTTTGGTTATTGTTAATGTTACTGCTCTTTAAGTAGTGGAACAGGTCAATAACTTGTGACTTTCAAGACAATAATTATTAAATGGATTATCCTAGTACTATGTTGGCTTCATCTATATATTTTGAAATAACTACAAAGAATGGTATGTAAATTTAAGATAATGTTCTTATTCAAGAAATACATGCTAATTAATGTCTGGACCTTTAAAATGATTTGGTCAAAAATGAGGTATGTGTGTGTTTGCGTATAATTGAGGCTAAAATCAAATATAGAATATTAGACTGAGCTCTGGTGGTACAGTGGTTGTGTGCGGGACTGCAGCCCACAGGGTTGATGGTTCAAAACCAGCAGCAGCTCTCCAGGAGCAAGGCTGGGCTTCCTACTCCCACCAGGGCAGTGATGCCACAAATATATATATATACAGATGGTGAATCCAAATGAGGACACATAAACATTCACTATGCTCACTTTTCCTTGAACTTGCGAGAATTTGAAATTCCTAAATAAAAAGTTGAAGAAAAAAATCTTAAGTATATTATATATATATATAAATTAAAAGAATGAAGAGATGAATAAGTAAATAAAACATGGATTCTAGTTTGAACAAGTGAGTAGTAAAATGTATTTGAAACAGAGGAATGTGAATATGGATAAGTTGCTAGGTATTAATTGTTGATTGTATTAATTCTGAAAATGTATGATACAGAAAATGATCTTAAAGATATAAACTAAAATGTCAGGGTAAATTAGTATTGCTACTAGAGTTTCATTTCATACATGCGCAGATTGCTGTTGAAATGTGTTTAAACATGTCTCTGCAGTCAGTAGATGACTACGGACCAAGTTTTCACAATGATATATTTGTCTGAGTCTCATTTCAAGTACAACCATACTGCTGTGATTTTGACTCATAGTGACCCTACAGGGCAAAGTAAAACTGCCCGCTGGGCTTTCTGAGACTATAAATTTTTACAGGAGAGAAATTCCTTATCTCTCTCCCATGGAGAGGCTAGTGGGCTCAAACTGCTGGTCTTGCAGTTAGCAGTGCAATGTGTAATTCATTTTGCCACCAGAGATCCTCCTTAGTCTCATTAAGGTGCCTTTAAGAGTAAAAAATTAAAATTAAAAAAGAATATTTTTTATGCCATGGGGAAAAATGACTTTGAGTTCATGGCTTAATATAAAATTTTAAACAAAACTCAGTGAAAACCAGGCTCAAGTAGAAAGCAAATGTTTTAGGAATGATGAGGGCAAATGTACAAAGGTGCTTGACACAATGGATGGACACACCGGCCCCGGTGGTGTAAGTGGTTGAGTGCGGGACTGGGGCTCGGGCTTGGCGGTTCAAATCCAGCAGCAGCTCTCAGGAGCAGCACTGGGTAGCGCCCACGACCACCAGAGGCAGTGATGCCCCCTCCTCCCCAAAAAAACAAAAACAAACAAACAAACAAAAGAGTTGTACGAACTTCCAATAAAATTATTTTTAAGTAAAAATTTAATTAAGATTTCCATTAAGATTTAATGGAAAAAACAAAAATCTACGAGAAAATCATCTCAAATTATTGTAGTTTTGCAACAAAATTACAGGTTTGTTGCCCCACATAAAACAACAGCTTCTGCTTGAAAGTAAACAAGCAGTCATCTAGCTCAGAAGCAACAAAGCCCACATAGAAGAAGTGATTCCACCCGCAGATCAGTCAACGTGGGTTCCTGAAAGGGGACTGGGAATGGAGAGGGCAAGAGACGCGAGAAATGGATACAAGACAGGATTCTGATCAAGTCTCGTTTATTGAGCCAAAAAGCAGGGTTAATATAAGCTAGCAACAGGAAGGGGAGGTACAACTTATGGAAATGAGGGGTAGGGATAATCAGCCAATCATACACATAGCTTCAAAGAAACGGCAGGAAAAAAATGGTGGGAAGCAGTTCTCAAACAGGTCCGCATGCTAATTAGGTGAGCTCAAACAGGTCCACATGTTAATTAGGTGAACTCAACAGGCCCGCATGCTAATTAGGTGAACTCAACAGGTCCACATGCTAATTAGGTGAACCCATGGATTCAAAAGTTATCTTGCCCGCAAGCCGTTACAATACAAAAGGTCAATAAAGGGGTCACTGAGGGATGGGCACAGCATTTGGCTTCCCACAAAGAATCACATCAGCTTGTGTGACCATGAGGTGTCAAAGGAATCAGTTATCAGGCTTCAAGAACTAAAAATCATAACATTCCATGCTCACTTTCCTAATATGATCGCTGACAACAAATGTGTGCATAAGCAAATGTGGTAAAGTAAGCTGATGGTGCCCATCTATCAAAAGATATAGTGTCTGGGATCTTAAAGGCTTGAAAGTTAACAAGTGGCCATCCAGCTCAGGAGCAACAAAGCCCACATGAATAAAGTGACCAGATTTTAAGCAGGACACCATTGACCAGGGGAGAGGGGTGTCCCTTGATTAAAAATTTGGTCTATATGGAGCAACAAAAATGTTCCTAGAATGCAAAAATAGCATTGTAATATATTTATTTTAATTTTAAAATACCGCAGGACATTGTTAAATTGTTAAAAAGTGGGACATCTGGTCACCTTACACATGGAATAAGCACACCAGCCTGTGTGACCACGAGGTGTTGAAGGGATCCCATATCAGGCATCAAAGAACTAAAAATTATCTCATTATAAATGAGAGGGAGTACCCAAAGCCCATCAATAGGTGAAGCGACATCCTCTTACAGAGAGAGGGGTTGCAGGGAGGAGGTGAGCCAGTTAAGGTGCAGTGTAGTAACAATGAAATATGCAACTTTCCTCTAGTTCTCAAATGCTTCCTCCTACCCACTATCATGATCCCAATTCTACCTTTCAAATCCAGCTAGACCAGGGGATGTACACTGGAGCCAGAAACATGGGGAATTTAGGATAGATGATCCCTTTAGGTCAGGTGGTGGGAGTGGTGATACCGGGAGAGCGGAGAAATGGTGGAATAGAAAGAGGGAACCAGTTTCTGGGATCTACATGTAACTTCCTCTCTCGAATATAGACCACAGTGAAGTGAGTGAAGGGACACATCAAACAGTGTACGGTATGAAAAAAGTATTAACAATGTGTAAATTATTAAGGGTTCATGAGAGAGTGGGGAAGGAGGGGAGCTGATACTGGGGGCCTAAGTGGAGGAGGATGTTTTGAAAGTGATGATGGCAACAAGTGTGCAAATGTGACCTGCATACAATCGATGTATGTATGGATTGTGATGGGAGTTTTTTGTTTTGTTTTGTTTTGTTTTTGGCATCACTGCTCTCCGGTGGTGGGAGAGGAGGCCCAGCCCCACTGCTGGAATTGAACTTCCGTCCCAGTGGGCCACAGTCCTGCGCACAACCACTATGCCACCGGGGCTCAGCCCCTGTGATGGGAGTTTATGAGCCCCCAATAAGATGATTTATATAAAAAAGGGAAAGAGGAGCTTATACCAAGGGCTCAAGTAGAAAATATTTGGAAATGAAGATAGTAACATGTGTACAAATGTGCTTGATGCGGATGATGTATGGAATGTTATAAGAGCTGTAAGAGCATCCAGGTGCCCCCTCTAGAAAACAAAAGAAAACAAAAAGAGCTATAAGAACCTCCAATAAAATCATTAAAAAATGGGGGGGGGGGGGAACAGCTTTCACATGGATGGAGCATGCTAGCAAATATTGAGAAGTCCAAGATGAGCATGAGAGAGAAGTCATCGGGTTCGATGAATGAAAACCTGTAGCCGAAGTCCAGAAACTGGTAGAAGACGACTAGGATTACCAGTGATTTGATAACTGCCGAAGTTTGGTTCTCACATGGTTCAGCATTTAGTGCAAACCATGGCCTCAGCAAACTTTAAACTCAATGATTGCCACGTATGTTGTGGAAGAGTTCTTTCCAAACAACTTTTAAGTAAGACTGAAGCTAATGAAGATGATTGTATGGAATGACTCAAAACTGGAGATGAGCCGTAGTTTATCAGTATGATCCAGAGAGTAAGATCCCATCAGCACAGAGACTTGCATGGGACTCTGCTTCAAGGCAAGAGAGGCCAGTTCAGAAGATGATGGTGATATTCTTTTGCCATTCTCAACAGGTACCTTTGGCAAGTCCAGTAGCTTACTGGGAAGAACATTTAAGAAAACTGAAACCTGCATGGATGACAAAAATTCCACCTAGGAATTTTTTTCACCGAAACAGTACAACTGATCACTCTTTGAAGGTAGCCAGGGCTGTCCTATGAGAATTTCTTTGGAAAACCTTACCTCGTCTACCCTTCAGTCCTGATCTTGCTCCTTCAGTCTTTGTTTTGATACAAACACTCAGAGAACATTTAAAAGAAACACAAGCATGCCAAACCTTCCAGTTTGACATGATGTAAATTGAAGAACACAGAATTCTTCTGGGAAAGATTAGAGAAATGGAAATATTATCTGCAAATGTTTATAGACCCAGATGAAGGATATATTGAGTGAGAAACAACAGCTTTACCTTTTGAAAAATTTTGTTTGATAAAAGATATCTAAGACTTTATAGCAATACTTTTTTACTTGCCCTTGTGAGCTGTATAATGTATAAGAGCCAATTAAAGCTTTGGGTATGTCCTTTGTGTCCTACCTAGGACACATATTTTCTGAGTGCAGATCTATACTTATTTCAGATAACACATACTAAGTCCTGCTGCCAGCAATCCTATACTTTAGGTAAGCAAACATTATCCCCCCCACACACACACCCCAGAATGTGTGTGTTTGTGATAAATATATAACAAAAATTCTACCATTTCAGCAACCTTCACATGAAGACATTGATTACATCATGCTGTTCAGCCATCATTATTCTACATTCCTGGTTTTTCCCACTCATTGAACAGTGTTTGCTAACAAATCCATTTTACAAAGAAGGCAATTTTAGGGTCAACATAAATAGAGTACAACTGCTTCAGAGGGCTCCCAAGGCTGTAATCTTTACAGAAGCAGACTGCCTACATCTTCCTCCCAAGGAGCGCCTGGGGGGGGGGGGGTTGAAAGCCATAATTTTTTGGTTAATAACCAAGCATTGAACAACTTTAGCAACGCTCCTTAAGGTCACCCATCTAGTAAATAGTGAAACAAAGTTTGACCTTACTCTGATTCCACAGTTAGCCACCCTTAGTGTCATCATGCTGGTCTATACTGATGTTTTCCTTTGAATATCTTTTCTTATGTTTTATTTATTTACTTTATTTTTTAGGGGTCCAGATTTTATAGTAATGAACTCAAGAAGGAAAAGCAAGTCAACCAACGAATTAAAAATATGATGCAACAAAAAGCTGAAATTACCAGTCAGCAGCTAAGGAAAGCACAATTACAGGTATTTATTCACTTTAAGTGAGAAGTGGTAGAGTAATAATTTACAATCAGAATACATTATAGTCAAATCTTAAGTAAAAATGAGTTGAAATGTAAATTTCCAAGATATTTTAATTCATAAAAATTTAACAAATTTACTCGCCTTATGTTTTGCAAGTATTACTCTACTCTTTTACATGAAGACTCCATGCCTGCACATTGTCACTCCCATTATACAGAGGAGTAAACCTAAACTAAACCCACTGCCATGTAATCAGACAGGGTCTCTAAGAGTGTAAATCTCTAGGAGAGCACGTAAGCCTCATCCTATCTGCATAGGAGTCGCTGGAGGATTTGAACTTCTGAACTTGTGGATTTGAACTTCTGACCAAGAAACCACTTACAAAATGAGAGAAAATATTTAGTCATTATATCTGATAAAGACTGATGTAATTTTGTGAGGGGAGATGCATTCTGTATATGAAGCTCCTAAAACTCCACCACACAAAACATAAACAACCCCATTTAAAAATGGGCAAAGGACTTGTATAGGTATTATTCAGAGAAGATATCTAAGTGATCAATAAGGACACGAAAAGTTGCTCAGCACCTTTCAAACTCAAAAAACTTAAACTCACTGCCATTAAGTTCTAATTCATGTCAATCCTCTAGCTTCATTAGTCACCTTTAAATCACTGTCTTATCAACAAGTCTAACTCATACAACCCTGAAGAACAAAATAGAATTGCCCCATAGAATATAATCTTTGTGTTTTGGGGCATCACTGCCCTCTGGTGGTGGGAGCAGGAGGCCCAGCCTTACTGCTGGATTTGAACTTCTAACCCAGTGGGCCGCAGTCCCACGCACAACCACTACACCACTGGGGCTCAGCCCAGGATATAATCTTTGTGGAAGCAAGACAGTCACATCTTTCTTCCACAAATCACTGATGCGTTCAGTCGGCCAACCTTTTGGTTAGCCAGCTGATGAGCACTGTCCCCACTGCACGACCAGGATTCACGCCGTAGCCATCAGGAAGATACAAAGTGCAACTCCAAGGAGATGCCACTTCACTTATTAGGGGAGCCACGATCAGAAAAAAATGGAAAATGAAGATTTGGAGAAATTGAAACCTTTGTGAAATTGTGCAATAATTTAGGGTTGTAAAATAGTTTGGCCTTTGTTCCACATGCTAAACACAGAGTTACAATGTGATCCAGCAATTCCACTTTGGGGTATAGCTCCTAAAACTTGAAAACGGAGACTCAACCAACAAAGTGGAATTGCAGGTAAATGAGTGAACAAAACAGTGCCTCCCCATACAACGGAATATTGCTTAGTCATAAAAATGAACTTTTAATATATGCTACAATAAGAATGAATCTTGAAAACTTGTTAAGTGAGTAAGTCAGATAAAAAGGGCAAATACTGTATGATCTGACTTACATGAAATATCTAGGATAGGTGAATGGACAAAGAAAAATGTGCCGGTGGTTACCAGTGCCTAAGGAGAAAGGGGAAATGTTACTGCTTCACAAGTGCAGAGTTTCTGTTAATGGTGATGAAACGCATTTGCAAATGGATAGTGGTGGTACGTGCACAACATGAGATCTAATATCACTGAAAGGGTTAGAATGGCAAATGGCTTACTAAATGTATTTTATCACACCAAAACCAAAACAGACACATAGACTCATGGGCACATTATAGGGTACAATGCCAGAAGTGCACGACTTTTTTTTTTTCTTTTTTTTTTCTGGGCATCACTGCTCTCTGGTGGTGGGAGTAGGAGGCCCAGCCCTACTGCTGGAATTGAACCTCCGTCCCAGTGGGCCGCAGTCCAGCGCACAACCACTACGCCACCGGGGCTCAGCCCTGCACGACTTTTTTTTAAGGTCCGATGTTGTTAGGTGCCTTCAAGTTGGTTCCAACCCATAGTGACCCTGTGCTAGACAATGGGACAAAACACGGTCATCCTCACCATGGGCAATGTGTCAGCTCATTGTTGCAGTCACTGTGACAATCCATCTCCTTGAAGACCTTACTCTTTAGCTGCTTCTCTACTTTACCAAGCATGATGTCCTTCAGAGACTGGTCTTTCCTGATCACATGTCCAAAGTATGTAAGACAAAGTCTTGCCATCCTTGCCTCTAAGGAGCACTCTGGCCTTCCTTCTTCAAGACAGATCAGTTTGCCCTTTTAGCAGCCTGTATTTTCAAGATCCTTCTGTAGCTTAATACCACAAGTCAAATGTATTGATTTTTCCTTGGTCTTCCTTATTCACTGTCCAACTTTCACATGCAGATGATGCAAATGAAAATACCATAGTTTGGGTCAGGTGCACCTTAGTCCTCAAATAATATCCTTGCTTTCAATACTTCAAAGAGGTCTGTATAGCAGATTTACATAATGTAATGCATCTTTTGAATTTAAAATAGAAAACTTAAAGATGTTAAGACCTTTTGTGATCCTTCCTGCAGACTTTTGCGAGATGGGGTGGTTAAATACTTTCAGAGTTTCCTCTGCTATTAAAATGTATTTTATGAGCAAAATTTGAGAACCCCAAGACCCCATGCTCTAGGACACTCATGAATTGACAACGTGGAGCTGTCAAAATTCTGCTAATAAAGCCAACATCATTGTCAGACCCATTTGTTAGTATTTTCTATTTAAAATAGAAAACTAAAAAAAAAGAAAACTAAATAGTTTTGATATCTGTCAATGTCAAAATCTGATCCAACAATTTGAAGCATTCTAAGCTATATCATAAAAATAAAATTATAATATTGATCAAAGTGATACAAATTCTTTGTGCCATACAGTTCAAAGATAATAAATTTTATTATTTCTTTACCAAACTGTGACATTTTAAAATATATATTTTCATTCTCAAAGCATGAGCAAGTGCTTATTTTCTGTTGATAAGTGGTTTACAATCCGGACAAAACATGATTTGTCTGTCAAATTATCATTTTTAATGCTTAATGGCATTCGACTGTTTAGATGTACCATAATTTATTTACCCAGACTTGGATCCAGTTTTTTATTTTATACTCAGCCATTCTTAATGCACATATCTTTACAGTTGTGCCCTACTATTTTCAAATACTGTACCATTTTACATTTTCACCACAAGAATATTGGTTTCCTCTCAATTGTTTGACATTAAACTAAGCATTTGCCATTAACTCAATTCAACCTCGCAGCAACCCCATGGATGTCAGTGTTGAACCGGGTTCCATATAGTTTTTAAGTAGATCAGCAGGGTTTTTTTCAAGGTGCCTCTGAGAGAACTTGAACTTCCAGACTTTCAATAAGCCTATTAGCTCTTCCCATCACCCAAGAATTCCTTCTTCACCCCACCCACCCACCCACCCAGAAACAAGCTTACAACTGTTCAGTTGATTCTGACTCATAGCAACTAGATAATCTTTTAGTATTTGCTAATATGATGATGCCATGTGTCTCATACACCCTATACTTTTATTGCTACATTCTATAATTCCTTGCAATGGCCACACAGAACTCACAGACAATATTCATGATTTAGGGGTTTAATAAGGCAGTAACAGGCTATAATGGGGGTGAGAAATGCTTAGGATGTAGTAGTTTAATCGGGAATGGTACAAAGTTCCTTTAGGGTTGCTAATAAATACCTAAGGGGCATGCCACTCCACTGTAAGCTTCAACCCAAAGGGTTTCAGCTCAAACCCCATGGGTCAGCAAAACCAGCTCCCCCAATTAAGTGCCCAGAGGCACCCTATTCCACAAGCCAGCTTCCTGCCCCCCATATTCAGCTTTATTGCAACTCGGGCTGGGAAGTTTACCACTCTGCCTCACATTCCTGTTGCTGCTGTTCCTCTATCACTCCTCTGATTTCATAGCTGTTTTCTGGATCAAGGAAATTCATTTTACAGGGATCTTGCGATCCAGAAGGATCCAGAAGGATTGCACCACTCCTGGCTCTTGCTGGTAGGAAGATTCCCTACCTGCTTCTGAGAAGCTTTGTTTTACCTGCAGCAGGATGACAATCACAGTGAAACTTGTTAACAAGTATTCACAGCTGATTCTTATCATTATCTACCTCTGCCTTCTCCCACCCAGACTCGTAACATAAAGATTGTTTGATGGGAATTACAGAGACTACAGTTAGAAGAGCGACAGCTAACAATTTGCTGACCTACAAATGGTGTAAAGTACTATTTTATGGTTGTTTTGATTTGCCTTCCTTTTATAATGATATATATATATATATATATATATATATATATATATATCTCCACTTATTAGTTCAAACTCACCTCTTGCTATTCAGACAATTCAGTTCTTGACAACCCTCCAAGGCAGAGTGGAACTGACCTGTGTAGTTTCCAAAACTATGCTCTTCACTGGAGGAGAAAGCCTCCTCTGCTTGCAGAGTGACTGGGGGTTTTGAATTGCTGACCTTGAAGTTAAGAGCCCATTGTGTCAAAGGGAGACAGCGGGTGGTGTAAGATAAGAAAATAATAATAATTTATCATTGATCAGGGGTCAATGAGGGTGGGAGGGTGAGGAAGGGAGAGAAAAAAAGGCTCAAGAGGAAAGAAAATATTCTGAAAATGATGAAGGCAACATATGTACAAATATGCCAGATCCGATTGATGTATGGATTATTATAAGAAACTGTAAAAAAAACCCAAAATGATTTATTTATAAGAAGAAAAAAGAAAACTTACAGCATGGTAATTTATTGTGTTTCATGACACTGAATGGACCTATGAAAACATTTTTTACTCTGAAAAAAAATAGCCCATTGTGTAACTGCTCTGCCACCAGGACTCCTCACACATATTAATTAGCCATTAATATTGCACTTACGTGAGGATACCCTCTTTGTTTCTGTTTGTTAGATATAGGCTAAGGAAACCCAACGTGATGGTGGTTTAAATAACATAAGCTTTATTTACAAGGGGGTTTTCAAGGGTTTGTGGGAAAATGCTGTTATGGTTTAATTTTTTAACACCCCCTTCTATAATAAGCAAGAGTTGTACCTGGTAGGGTGACGGATTACCATGGTAATTGAAAAACAGGTTTTTTCTATTGTGTCGTTCCCGTATCCCCTATTGTCAGGCTTATCTGGATTGTAAAACTGGGCCACCTGCAATATCTAGTCCAGCACCTGGTAAGAGAGAAATAACCATAAAAATGTATTCTCTAGTTTGGTGGTCATATATGCCGCTAAAAGTCATTACCTGTTAGTGCCATGGGAATAGATAAAATAGAAGAAAATAGAGTGCATTAACTGAACACTGCACATATGGAACTTGATCTGTGACAGCCGACAGTACAGATCAGTGGGAAGGCTAGACTGCTCAATAAATGCAGTAGAAAATGGTCCCATGAACCCTACCTCACATGCAAGAATGCAAGGGGGCTTCTGAAAGTTTATGAAAAAAATCTATTTTAATTCCATTTCTCAGTGAACTTTAAATGTTCCTTCATAATATGCCAGGCATCAGGCATCAATTGATCAAAGCGTCCAGCTGACTTCCAACTCAATCAGATACAATTTATGCAAATAGATAATGTATAGGACAATCAGTTAACTTTATGGGGAAAAAAAGATTGATCCCTTCTTAGATCATACACAAGAATTAAGTAAGTATGAAAAGCCCCGGAGGCACAACACTCAGCCTAAGTAGATGTGATTTAAGATAATGTCTTTAATGGATGCAGAGGGGCCCTGGTATAGCAGTCAAGCATCTGGTGCTAACTGAGAAATTGGTGGCTCAAACACACCCCTGGGCTCCCTGGGAGACAGACCTGGCAGACCACTCTACTAAAGACGCAGCCTGCCGGCTGTAGAGCAGTGCCACTCTTTACGTACCTTCTCAGCAAACTGGAATCAACTCGAGCGCCTACAGCAACAGCAACAAAACATAATGCTTTCAACGTGTCAGAAGAACGGACAGAATTGCAACAAATTATAATGCCTTGAAATTATGAGAAGTAAGGACAGGAGAATTCCATCAGAGAAGGGTTTTTTTTTTTCTTTCTTTTTTTTTTTTAAGAAAATCATTTTATGGTGGGCTCTTACAGCTCTTATCAATACATACATGATTTCGTTGTGTCAAGCAGGTTTGTACATTTGTTGCCATCATCATTTTCAAAACATTTTCTTCCTACTTGAGTCCTTGGTATCAGTGCTTCATTTTTTGTTGTGTTTTGTTTTGTTTTTTGGGCATCACTGCCCTCTGGTGGTGGGAGTAGGAGGCCCAGTCTTTGCTCCTGTGGAGCCGCTGCTGGAATTGAACCTCCATCCCAGTGGGCCGCAGTCTCAGCCCCAGCTCTTATTTTCATCCCTTCTTCCCTTACCCTCCCCTCATGAACCCTTGATAATTTATAAATTATTATTTTTTCATGTCTTACACTGACTGATGTCTCCCTGTACCCACTTTTCCGTTGTCTGTCCCTGCCAGAGAGGGAGTTTCACTGTGATTAGTTCCTCCTTTTTACCCCTACCTCAGGGAAGGGTTTCTTAAACACGAATCAAATGGAAAACCATAAAGGAAAGGAATGCTAATTTTTCCTACATTAAAACTAAGAACTTTTGTCCTTCAAAATAAACCATAAAGCCAAGCTATACACTGGAAAACTATGACATGTGTAACTGAAAATTTTGTTGCTACTTGTTACTTCGTTAGCTTTGACTCGGCAACCTTGTGTCCACCAGAAGTAATCGCTGCTCAGTCCTGAAGCATCCTTACAATTCTTGTTTTGTTTGAAGCCATTGTGTCACATTATCATGTTGAGGGGTCTTTCCCTTTTAGCTTAGCAGCTCTTTTACCAATTATTGTGCCCCTTTCCAAGGACTGGTTTTTTTCTTGATAGCGTGTCCAAAACACTTGAATGAAGTTGTCCCCATTCTTGCTTCTGACCAAGGCCCATTTCTTCTGTTTCTTCCAAGACCCATTTGTTTGTTCTGAAAGTCCACGGTATGTTCAGTATTCTTTGGCAATACCGTAATTCAAATACATCAGTTCTGTGGTTTTCCTTGTTCAGTGTCCTTTCCAATGCATGTGGGGCAATTAAAAATATGGCTTGGGTCACATATACCTTAGTGATGGGATTCAAATAAATTAACAACTGGTTTGCAGCCCTAATGGCTGTTTTAAGTATTTAAAAAAAAGATATTGTTAAATGATAGTTTATTATTTTATGCAGCTAATACTTTAAAAAAATAAAAGTACACAAAACTAGATTATAAGGAAACATTTTTAAATATTAATGAAAAAAACTTATTTAAGGTATTTTCATATTGCTTCTTGGTGTCCTCACTTGGAATATTTTTAGCTTTTAGCTGAGCATCATCATTATCCTTAACCATCTTTTCACTGGAGGAATAGGATGTCATTCCTTTAGAGGTAGGCCAACTAGACAATAAACATTGTGCTTGATATATTAGAAGCAGGCAATTTTTCTTTTCTAAACATATTATGATCATCTTTTAAAAACCTCTTTCTGCTTTTGTTGAAGTTACAGCAAAAGCTTTTGACAATATTTCTAGCTTTTTAACACCTGGAATTGGATAATTCACTTATAATATCATGGGAATTTGGGACATAACACAAACCTTAAGTAAATGACAGCATGTCACCCTCTTGTTGTTTGGCCCCTTTTCTCTGTACATTCTGTGTTTGTTTACTGAAGAGCAAAACACAAGGGAATAAAAATGTAGTATATCATCAGAAGTATAATGAGTTTTATGAAGTGAATACATACACATTACAAACATAGTTCTTATTTCACCATGGATGGAATGAACATTATGATGGGCACTTAGAATACTCTGCTGCACAGATGAATGTTCAAAAGGAATAAATGTAAACTTGTGGTTTCCACATTGGGCAACTGCCCAACCTCCCCTCTTAGAGAGAACCTGATTACAAGTCCCATTTTTAACAACCAGTTCACTGAACTCAACAAAAAATAAGGCATTGGTTTGCATCGATTCAGTTGAATCTTACCACTGACCATAGTACTCAAAAAACACATTGGTATCTATCTAAAACAGTGGCACTTCCAAATGCCACGACCTTTTAATACAGTTCTTCATGTTTTGGTGACCCCCCAACCATAAAATTATTTCATTGCTACTTCATAACTGTAATTTTGCTACTGTTATGAAATGTAATGTAAATCTTAATATGTTTTCTGATGGGCTAGGTGACTCCCATGAAAAAGCTAATAAAACTATTTTTAAAAGATAGGTTATATCTGAATGGTACTTCATAAAATCTTGCAGTTCTTATTATTTTTTAAAACTTATATCCTTAAGCATCCTAATAGGATGAAGAGATAGGAAGTATTTAATATGGTGTAGCAGACATCAGGTTTTTATTACAGTTGTAGCTATTCCATTATCTGGATCCTTATGCATGCACAGTGGCAGGAAATAAGCTGTATGCTTATTGTTAAATTGTTTCATTTGCTTAACTTCCTCTGGAAGAAATAAATGGGAGGAGATCAAGAAATTTTAAAGTCAAGAAGATCTGAAGGAACAGAAATGTTTGCATAGGAAATGTGTTTTTCTTTCACAGCCTTAATATTTCCAAATCTTAGATTTTGTGATGTATGATGATATTATACAATAAAATAGTATGAACTGTTGCAAGTGCATCTGAGATAAATAGCCTCCTGCCTTCCTATGAACTTGAGGGAACCCTGGTGGCTTTGTGGGTTACATGTTAGGATTCTAACGGAAAGAAGTAATTTAAACCTGCCAGCCACCCGGAGAGAATGCTGACGTTTCTCTTTCTACCTGGGAAACCCAGAGGAAGGTCTACCTTGTCCTGTGGGGTTGGTCTGAGTTGGAATAGGCTCAATAGCTGTGAATTTGGTTCTATTTGGAATTATGAACTTAATATGACTTTTATTTAGAACCAAACAATGGTATTTAGAGTTTGTCCATTCCATGTCATATTTTTAAACTTCTTAAAGATAATAAAAT